>LBNU01030219.1:109940-122357 GCA_014162995.1 Artemisia annua | reverse complement strand
AACTAGTTATAATCATTTGTCTATGAATGATTGTTTTTCACCATAATTATTCTTGACTAAACAAAGAAACAAGAAGTATGATTGTAATGAGAATGCTTTTATAACATCAAATCGGATTGTTTGTAAACCTTTAATTGGACGAAAGTTTAGATGTTTATAGACAATTATAACTTGTTTGTCTATGAATGAGTTACCTTTTGTAATGACCATTTCCTAAGAGTATTTGATTTATAATAAGACTTTATTCTTGTGTTTAAGATAACCATACGTTATGAACCTTGGATTGATCTTGAATTGATTGGTTTATACTTAAAGCTTGTTTTTATGAACTAAAATCTTGACGAAGGTTTAACTTGTAGAAACAATAGATTAGACCACCATCTAATTATCACAACCAACATGTTATCAAAAGTTATCACAATCATGTGTGTCATTGAGTACAAAACTAGTCTAAACAAGTGTAGTTTTGAAATTATTGAATTTGCTTATTATCTTATTTGCGTACATTAGAGATTTACTTTTAGACTTATATTTTGATTCACTCACAAATCCCTGCGAATGATCCCGACTTACCATCACATCTTGCTATAACGGACGAGTACACTTGCTCGTATGTGTTGTTTCTAGATTTGGTAATTCACCTTTATAAATTTAAAACTTGCACTAACAAAACGCACATCAGATGCATTTCTTTTTCATAAGAGTTTCCAGCTGGCATGAAGGTCTTTTTACTGAGAGTCTCACTGGAGGTTTCAGTGAGTTCATCCTCTCCTAGTATTTTCTTATTAGAACTAAGGACAAGACTAACAGTGTCAAAGACTCTAGGGTTTTTCTTGGTCCAACTTTTAATGACAGCTTTCTATTTGTTAAGTTCTTCTTGAAAAGCATGGTTTTGTTTTACCAATTCAGAGTTTTGAATTTTAAGTGTAACATTTTCAAGTTTAGCTTGTTTTAACACAAGAAGTTCATCTCTACACTTATTTAACTCAAAAGTAAGCTTGTTATACTTTGAAAACAGATTTAACCTTTGCTCTTCAACAAAGTTAAGATCAACATTTATATAATTCAAATATGACTGGCAATCACTATCATCATCCATAGAAAGTAAAATATTTACCTTCCTCATAGTGATGATGACCCATTCACCATTTCTGGCATGACTCTTTCTAACAACCAGCTTGTTATTATCTGAGAGTGCCATCAGTGCACTGACATGGACCTCTTCATTATCTGAGGATACAACTTCCTCATCCCAGTCAAAGGTTTCATCAACTAGCCCTTTGTTTTTAGCCTGAGTAGGTTTAGGGGCTTGAGAAGGCTATGAGATTGAGGGGGCAGCCTCAAGAGGTGAAAGCTTGGCTTTTGCTTTTCTATACTTAGCTTCAAAGTCTTTTTGAGAGCTTTTCTCAGTTTTGTTTTGAAAGTACTGAGGAGACTAAAGCATTTTTAGTTGAAATTTGCCAGTCCTTGAGGAAGAACTATTACCAGAAAACTTGTGTGAGGGTTCTGAGGTTGGTTTTAAGAAACAATCTTTTGCAAAGTGACATCTTTTGCCACAATTGTAACATTCAACATTTTCATTTGGCTTTGCATTAGAAAAATTTTTGTTTCTTTTGATAAAACGTTTTGAGTTAGCAAGGAGTGCTCTTTCTTGAAATTCGTTTTGCAAATCATTTAAATACTCCTCACTACTCCTCTCATCAGCCTCATCATTAGAGTTTTCTTGGAAATCCTGCACAATACCATTAGAATAGAAAGTAGTAGATATGGTTGAAGCAGACAGGGTCTTTTTGATTTCTTGAGCTTTCTTAGTCTCAGGGTATCTCCTAGAGATCAAGTTGTCCTCATAGAGGTACTTTTCATAGATTTCAGGAAGCTCAAGATTTTGAAGGTGATTAGCATTTCTCATACCCTGAGAGAAGTTTAACCACTTCTCAAGGAGACTGTTAACAAAGCCGACATTGATTTCATGCTTAGACAGGGTGACACCATCATTGGTCAGTTCATTGAGAAGGGTCTTATAGCGGGTAGGTCTCTGAGAGACTTTCAGATTCTTTAGCCCTGAAAGTATTGTAATCAAGTTTCAGGTCCATGATCCTGTTTTCCTTGGTATCTGAGGGACCTTCAAAGCTATGAACCAAGTCAGTCTAGGTCTGTTTGGCAGTTGGACAGTTAATGACTGATTCCATTATATCGTCAGGGAGACATAATATAATGATGCTTTTCAAGCGTTAGTCTTGGTTGACCACCATTCTCTCATCAATAGTCCACTAAGCATTAGGTTTAACTAAACCTTCAGCAGTCTTTGGGACAAATGGACCTTCATTAATGAGATTAATATAATAAGGTTCCATCCTAGTCAGGTAGCAAAGCATTCGCTTTTTACGTTTGTTAAATTTACCAACTTCAAGTCGGGGAGTAGTAACTGCTTCCTCCTTTTTTATCGAGAAGCTGGGGTACATCATTGTTAGCCATGGTAGGATCTTGATTTTAAAAACTTTGAGCACTATGTTGCTTTAAAAGTTTTATAAACCAGAGGCTCTGATACCACTTTTTGTTCCCGTTTACATGGTTAAATTAACTACAAGTTAACTTAAACATGCACCATGCTTATATGATGTAATGAAGTTCTTTGATAGCTAAATGAATGAACGGAAAGTAAATAGATAAAGAGTTTTTCAACGTTTAATTCTTATTAGAAATCAATCAAAGAATTATACCCAAGTGTTTGCGGAATAACACTTGGGATTGAATGACAAGTATGGTGTTTCTCCTCACTAAACTTAAGCTACGCTTAAGTGACAACTAAAGGTACATCCAAGCTAACTCAGGTACAAGGTTGTTCTTTGGAGGAGTAAAAGTGTTTATGAATGTCTAAGCATTAATTTCACAAACTTAAAACTTTTACTCCTCTTTTATGGTCCTATTTATACACAAGTATTTTAGAACCTTTTCCTAAAAGACAATGATGACATAAGTCTCTATTGGATAAAATGCATAGGCATTTTGTCTCTGTTACATATGACTACAAGTAGTAAAAGACAAGGCTGCTTTCCATGTATAGTGTTGACACACTCTTTGTCTTTTATCCATTCAGGGTAAGTTGATCTTTGCTTGATAAGGACCACCTCTTATCCATTCAAACTTATCCCACCTAATCCCGCCTTTACTTCATGTCTTCATGTCTTCAGTCTTTAGTTGTTCAGTGAGGAGCTTTTAGGGATTCAGTGAGTTATTGTTATCACTCACTGAATTCATCACCTTCTTCTTTGGCTCTAGTATCATTCACTGAGTTCCGCCTCACTGAGTGGAGAACCTTTCTTCGTAGGTTCGTCCTGGGCATCATAAAATTGACTCACTGAGTGACTGTTCACTCAGTGACTTGATATTGTTTATTGTTATTGAACACTTAGGTTATTTTATGTTCAATCCTAGTTTAAGGGACTTTGGGGATCCAGTGACCCAACAGTTCATTCACACATAGATGGCCTTGTATCTTGACCCTCTCCTCTTACAATCCAATTCCAATTTGGAAATATTATCTATTAGGCCTTTGTTAGGTAAATGGTAAGTATCACAAGTTGATTTGGATTCTGAGTTGGTGTTGGGTCATAAAGTAGGTTTCCTGAGTGTGTAGGGTAGAATGAACATGGAGGATAACATAAGTTGTAAGGAATATTGAGGAGTGAAAGATGAACCTACTTGGTCCTTACATTATGCTACCACAGGAGGTAATGGGTAGTCTCACTAAGGGTGTGTGTTTATCAGTTGGTGATGCCTGCTCTATGTGGTTTTGGCTAGGCTAGTGAGTGGCTACTAGGCTATCTGAATCTATCTTCAGTAGGAAATGTAGCCAATTTAGGAAGAGCCCCTTTTTGATGAGCAATGGGAGCTATAATCTACATGAAACTGCCATTTGAGGTTGTCATATATGGTGTTGTGGATGCTGGTTGAATCCCTTATGTTGACACTTCAGGTGGATGTAATCATGAGGTTATGGTATAGGTGAAAAAGTTTATGGTGAACTCAAAGGAATTGCCTGATCAGCTATAAATAGTAGCATCAGAGATGTTTGTTCTTTGTCATCTGAGATAGTTAGTTCTTTGGTATTCGATATTGGTTAGAATTAGATCTGTTAGCATTTAAGATTTATAGAAAAGTGATGGTCGTTCTCATATTTGTAATATAGTGTGTCGTGTGTAAGAAATAGTTATAGTCTAAGCTAGTTGGGCATTGGACTTGGTAAACTAGCATGTCATGTGTTACATTATGTAAGTCTATTAAGAAGTAAACATAAACCAAGTCCAAGCCCAAGCCCATAGTAAGCCTTATGTAAGGAAGTATATAAGGCACCTAAACCTTCATTTGTAAGGTGTGCTTGTGTGTGTAAGTGTGTGTTTTATGTGAAATATTCTCTCTAGTTTCATCTTACTTTCTCTCTCTAAAACACATACATATATATATATCATCAAGTCACCATCTTTCCATATTGTGCTTGTATTTGTGATAAAGTTGGTAGATCCAAGGTCCTACAAGTGGTATCATTCGCCTAACAATGATTTAGGAGTGTTGAAAGTTTGTTTGGTTCGTGTTTTTTAAGCTCTTTTACACGTATGTTTGTAAAAAAATTCGTACTTTTAGTTTCTTTGTGTTTTTAACACTCTTTTGATTCAAACTAGTGTTATAAACATTTCCCAACAAAAAAGTTCCAATCTTTTTGCAAGTTTTAAGCTTAAAAAATTCGTACTTGGTTTTTGTACTAGTTTTCGAGATCTTTAAAAGTTTCATAAAAATCATCAAGTTTGTAACTTTCTTCAAGCTTTGGTGTTTTTAAGGCTAGAAGTACAAGAATCTTGGAATACAAACTTCATTTGGGTGTGCTTTTTGCGAAATCAAAAACTGCCAAAAATTGTACCAGTTTTCGAGATCCTTAAACCCCATTTTATCGAGAACTTTCTCCTGAGCATATTATCTGATTTGGTGGTTTACTCGGTGTTTCCCTTGCTTGTATAAGTGAGAAAACACTTCGACTCATGGTATACTCTCTAAATTGTATAATTTAGAAAGTTTGGTGAAACTTTCGAGAACTTTGAAAAGTTTCGAGAACCTTGACAAGTTTCGAGAAATTTGAAAACTTTCGAGAACTTTGAAAACTTTCGAGAACTTTGAAAAGTTTTGAGAAATTTGAAAACTTTCGAGAACTTTGAAAAGTTTCGAGAATTTTGAAAAGTTTCGAGAAATTTGAAAAGTTTTGAGAAATTTGAAAAGTTTCGACAATTTTGAAAAGTTTTGAGAAATTTGAAAAGTTTCGAGAACTTGGAAAACTTTCGAGAACTTAGAAATTATCGAGAAGTTTGAAATTTTTCGAAAAGTGGAACTTTGTTGACTGAAAGTTGACTTTTGACGACTAAACTTCAAACGGCCATAACTTTTGAACCGTAACTTCGTTTTCAGCGAAATACCTGCCAAAACGACCGAAACATGCCGAATATTGTGAGGTTTCACCACGAAGTCGTGAAAACGTTTTTTTCGAGGCCCAAATCACCTCCAGAGTGAAGTTATTGAAGTTTTAATTTTTCAAACCCGATTTTCACCACAACAACTTACCTAACCCAACACCAAACTCAACTCCTATTTCATTGAACCGATCCAAGATCAACTTTATCAATCATCACTTAATCAATGGCAACTCAACAAGATATTCATGCTGCCAGTGCCGAAAACCGTCCTCCTATGCTTGAAAAGGTGGTTATCTTCCATGGACAAGCCGTATGCTTCGTTACATCAAAACCAAGGATGATGGCAAACTTATGATCAAATCTATTGAACAAGGTCCATTTAATCCAAAACAAGTTCTAGATCCGGGGAATCCATATACAACACCTCCTACTCAACCATTCTATCGTGACCAAACAGAAGATGATTACACAACTGAAGACTTGAAGCAGATCAAAGCAGATGATATGGCAATGCATCTCATTCAACTCGGTTTACCTCGTGAGATCTTTGCTGCAGTCGACAGTTGTGAAACCGCTTATGCTATGTGGAACGAGTTAGAAGACTTTGTCATGGAACAGAAATTGGACAACAAGATGTTGAAAACAAGCTTCTAACTGAATGGGAAAACTTTATGTATACAGCAGGTGAACAGATTGAATCATACTACNAGATCTTTGCTGCAGTCGACAGTTGTGAAACCGCTTATGCTATGTGGAACGAGTTAGAAGACTTTGTCATGGAACAGAAATTGGACAACAAGATGTTGAAAACAAGCTTCTAACTGAATGGGAAAACTTTATGTATACAGCAGGTGAACAGATTGAATCATACTACACCAGGTTTTGTACCTTGATGAATGAGCTGATTAGAAACAAGTTGGAACCGCGACAAATTATGACAAACATCAAGTTCATCAACAATCTACTAGAGGAATGTGGTCGATATGTCACAATTGTCAACCAAACTAAGAATCTTCATCAGGTGAATTATGATCAACTCTACGATTTTTTGAAACAAAACCAAGCTGAGGCTAATGAAATAAGGAAAGAACGATTGGCAAAGAATCATGATCCTCTCGCATTAATTGCTACTACACCAACACCTCTACCAATGATCACAACACATCAACCATCATTATCTTCCACTCACAACAACATGCAGCTTCCATACATTCAACAACCAACACCTATCTACCAACAACAAGCCATTCCACAACAACATGAACCAGAATTCACTGACAATGATGAAGCTACTGCAAATTTGACACAAGCATTTGCTTTTCTGACAAAGGCATTCCAAGGACGCTATTCTACACCAAATAACAACAACCAAAGGATTTCATCGAACACTCGCAATAGGCAGATTGCTCAGCCGAGTTTCAACATGGGTAACGGAGGCCAAATGGTTAGATTTTTCGGGAATCAGCAGGGATATGCTACTGGGTTTAACATGGGTAATCAGAATATGCAGAATCAGATGGGTCAGTATGTAGGAAATCAGATGGGTCAGTATGCAGGGAATCAGACGGGTCAGTTTGTTGGAAATCAGAGGGGTCAGAATGTTGGTAATCAGGCAATGGGTAATCAGGTTGGAAATACTGCAGCACCAGTTGGTGGGAATTATGGAAATGTGAATGTGAATCAGGGAAATTTGGTTAAGTGTTTCAACTGTCAAGGTGTCGATCATATGGCAAGGAACTGTCCTACTAAGCCAAAAAAGAAAGATACAGCGTATCTGCAGAAAGCATTGATGCTAGCACAAAAGGAAGAGGCGGGATTCCAATTGACTGCTGAGGAAAATGATTACATAGCTCTTATGGATGATATGGAAAATAGAGAGGATATCGACGCGAACTGCATCTTCATGGCAAATCTTCATGAAGCTAAGTACGACACAGATTCTGATGCACCTCCTGTCTATGACACCAATGCAGTATCTAAGGTACCATTAAACAATACTTGCATCAATAATGATATATTTGATATGTCTCCTCATGCGGAACAACATTCTGAGACACTAGCAACCAATTATGATACATACCAGGACAGGCTGAATAATAGAAATATTGATTCGACAAATCCTGATATGAATCATAATGGAGGCTTCATTTCCCAGCATGCTGAGAATGATGAGGAAACACGTGCTTTATTTGAATCATTATTGAACAATTGTAGTATTGAAATCGAAAATGTGAAAAAGGCCAATCGCGATGTTAAGTCCGCAAATGAGACATTGACCGCTGAGCTTGCGAGATACAAGGAAAATAAAAAAAGCTTTCGAATTTCATACAAAACGACTGTCTGAATTAGAAACTGGTTACCAAAATTCCGTTTCAAAGGAAAAACGTCTGCAAATAAAGTATGATACACTTGATGTTAATTTACATAAGCAAATAAAATCCTTAAACGTGGAAATTTCTGATTTGCAAAACCAACTTTCTAAACAAAAGTCAGCTTATACCAATCTTGAAAAAGAACGGGATGAGTTGAAAAAGGACTTTGCAATGACAGAAGATAAGCTTTTGAATAAAATCCTTGAGTCACAAAACATGGTCAAAAAGTTGGAAAAATTGTTGGTAACAACAGGTCATTCGAGTCAAACACTTCATATGATTACAAATCAAACTGATCCGATTTACCATACAAAACATAAAATGGCTCTTTGTAACAAAACTCCTTGTCATCTCAAGAAAGCTCAGGAAGCTCAGAAAAGTTTGTATAATGGAAATGTACTATATGTTAAACATGATCCTCCTTATGTGCGTGATTATGATGACACAATAGCTCTTGCTGA
The DNA here is from genome assembly GCA_014162995.1 of Artemisia annua. NCBI lineage: Eukaryota > Viridiplantae > Streptophyta > Magnoliopsida > Asterales > Asteraceae > Artemisia > Artemisia annua. The sequence continues at coordinate 114,065 of LBNU01030219.1, read as the reverse complement.
AGAGAGTCAAAATAAAATGAAACAAAAGAATCCAGATTTGAAACCAATTAATTACGATAAATGGAACAAAATTAATGGAATCACTTTTGTCCCTCAAAAACAAACACCAAATGTTTTCAAAACGTCAGTTGTTAAGAAAATGTTTTCTAAACCACAAGTTGTCTCTAAAAATCTTTCAAAACTGGAACAAATGTCGTCAGACAATCCTTTTAACACAAGTGAAACTAGATACATTCTTGATGATGTGAAAAAGGGAATTAAAGTTTTCAACAGATTGTTGAGTTAAAAACCACAATCAGTATTAACAATTGGCATTCGAGTTTTCATAAAGAGCAGAAAAAGGTGTTTGAAACAGAAATTACAATCCCACTGTATAACATCAGTGCGAGAGTAATTCATCTTGAAAATGCTTTGATAAAAGAAACAACCGACTTTGTCAAGGACCACAAATCCCTGGTAAAGGAAGCTAATGAAACTTGTGAAAACATGAAAGTTTTGGAAAGATTAAATGACTCTCTCTTCGAAGTTGTTATGTCTACTGATATTATGTCTATTATTTTGCAAACATATTCTGTTGAGGATGATGAACTACTTCGAACTGAGACTTCTGCAATTGTTTCAAAATATGAAAATGCGCTTATTAAACTTGAAAAAGAAAATGTGTCATCTTTTAAACAACTTAATCGGAAAAACAAAGAATGCAAGTATGACAAATTGTCGTATGAGCGTGCCTTCAACAACATGAAAGCGCAAAATGATCTTTTGAAGTCTCAATTAGAAAGTCTAAAAGGAAAAGGTGTGGATACTAAGTTTGAAAAACCAACGACTTCGGAGAAACCAAATGATTCAAAAACAGTTCAAAAACCAAAAATGTCAATTTCTCGGTTTGCTCCAAAAGTCGATGTGAAAAAAGATTTGACAAAACCAGTCACTCCTTCACCTTTGCCTAAGAATGTTGAAAAAGAAAAGAATGTGGAAAAAGAAAAAGCGGTTGTCGAAACACCAAAAGTGATAGCACCTGGTCTTTTTAGGATTAGTCCCACTATTGCGTCTCCTTCTAGGACATATGATAAGTGCGTTAAGGATAATTCTAAAGAATCTATGGATGCTAAAAATGACAACAATATAAATCCTAATGCGTGTGCCTTACCTTCTACAGGATTAGCAAGCACCTCTAGGAGCAGAAGACTAAATCCTAGGATCAATACAAGGAACAATAGAGTCTCGCTTGTCTCTAAGAATAGTAGCATAAATAAAGTTGAAGAAGTAGAAGAACACCCTAGGAATTTATCGCTTTGTAATAAGAGACATCTTTCATCTGAATGTAATGTCAAAAGTACTGTTTCTAATGCATGTAATGACTTTGTTTGTTTAATGCACAAGGAATGTCTATCTAATGGTGTTTGTGATGAAAATGTTTCTACAAATGTGAATGTTTTGCCTGCTAAGAAGAATGCTTCGCAAGGACCTAGTGCTAAATCTAGATTTGTTGGTAGTCTAATTAAAAGAATTAGGAACACCACTAATAGTCTCACGCCTAGGAACTATCTTAAGTATTGTGTTTGGATACCAACGGGTAGAGAATTCATTCTTATGGATGGTAAATTAGAAATAGTTCAAGCTAAACAAGTAGCAACCGTCTATGAATGTGATCTGGATTGTACCTCTAACCCTATGGAACCTAATTCAGAACGGTTTCCAAATACAAACTCTTCTGTTATTGGCAGGTTATCGAAATTTGTCTTTGGATCGTCGACTCGGGTTGCTCCAAGCACATGACTGGGAACTTAAAGCTGCTGATCAATTTTATTTGGAAATTTATGGGTACTGTATGCTTTGGTAATGATCATGTAGCAGCTATTCAGGGTTATGGAGATCTTCAGTTTGGGAATTTCTTAATCACTTGAGTTTACTACGTCGAAGGGTTGGGACACAATTTGTTTTCAGTTGGGCAGTTTTGTGATGTGGATTTAGAGGTCGCCTTTAGGAGAAATAAGGTTTTTGTTAGAAATTTGGTTGCAGATGATCTCTTAACTGGAAATCGCGGCACTAACCTTTATGCTATCGACATCAATACAATGGCCTCTACATCACCAATTTGTCTTATGACAAGAGCATCCGAAACAAAGTATTGGTCGTGGCATCGACGTTTATCTCACCTCAATTTCGACACCATCAACAAATTAGCCAAAGACAACATCGTAAACAGACTCCCTAAGTTCAAATACACCAAGGATCACTTATGTCCATCATGTGAACAAGGAAAAAGCAAACGAGCATCATATTGTGACAACTGGTAAATTTGGGTGTCTTTTAAAAACTTCCGCATTACTATTTTTATAAACCCGAGTATTGAAGTTAAATGATTCTGAGAAATTTGGATTGGAAAGTTGAATATATATCAAACGTTTATCGTTTTGAGTAATAATTAGGCTATTTGAGTACTTCGCGTTAGGCACTATATGACTTTGGCACTAGAAATCCTAATGAAACATATTTTGGACAAGTAACGATCGAGAATCTTTTGACATAAAAATTCACTTAGTTTACCCGAGTCATAAAAATATGTTTTTAATTGGGTCCGTCATGTAAAAGAACTTTTGGAAATATATTGGGGAATTAATTGTAAAACACGTGGTGTGCACTTAAAAACGAATTCGGTGGTTACCGGCTAGACTTATAAACTCAAAAATATGTTTTGGGATAAGTTTTATAAAAATAAAAGTTTTGGGTTCCCTAGTTCAACTAAACTCTAAAAACTAATAACTAGGGGGACCAATTTTGCCAATAACCCAAAGATATCACCACTTATCCCTTCTTTATTCATTTTTATAAAAAAATCAAACCCTAACCCTCTTCTCCTTTCTCTCTTGCGCCGGCCACACACACACTTCATTTTTTCATCATCCAAGTTCAAAAACATCATCCCCATCCATTTCCAATAATCCCTATATAATTTTTATACATCAAAACGACCCAAAAACGTAAAACCCATTTAAATTCGTGGGGTTTGTCATTGTTTTCATCACTTTTGTTGTTGAAATCTTGTTTGGTTTGAAGAAAAGGTAAAGTGGTAAGTATTTCTTGAAGGTTTGACTTTGTTACAAGTCAAACCCACGAATTTTTGTAAAGTTTGGGTAAAACTAAGTGGGTTTTGATGTTTTAATACATTTTGGTTAATAAAAACATAAGAGAAACAAGTTTGGTATCGTTTAGAAGTGATTTAGATTCGGATTTGTGGTCAAACCGTGGGTTTGACCCACGACCCATGATTGTTTTTGGGGTTTTGACCCATTTTGATGATATTGGTTGTTGTAGTATGTTCCTAGCATGATTTGGTAATGATTTGGTAGTGTTTGGAACAAGATTGGTAAGTTTAGGGAGTGTTTGGTTGTGATGTCGAGCACCGAAGGCCCTAGGCCGAAGGTTTTGGCTCGCTACCCAAGGTAGCCGTGGCCTAGTGGGCACGGGTTAGTCCTTGTGGTCATTTTGTGGTTATTTACTTNGACCCATTTTGATGATATTGGTTGTTGTAGTATGTTCCTAGCATGATTTGGTAATGATTTGGTAGTGTTTGGAACAAGATTGGTAAGTTTAGGGAGTGTTTGGTTGTGATGTCGAGCACCGAAGGCCCTAGGCCGAAGGTTTTGGCTCGCTACCCAAGGTAGCCGTGGCCTAGTGGGCACGGGTTAGTCCTTGTGGTCATTTTGTGGTTATTTACTTGGTACGTGTATGACTTAGTAGCTCGTTTTGGCGCGTTATGCGAATTTGTGACGAATATGGTAATATGTAGAATTGTGTCGAGATATACACTTGAAAGTGGTAAAATGGTTAAGTTGTCGGAAAACATTGGTAAAACGTGGAATATTGTGACTAGTATGCTTGTGGTATATGTTTATGTGTATTATGTGAATTATGTGAAACATTGAGGTAAATGGGAGTAATACGTATATTTGGTAACGGAAAATATGGTTTTATGTGAAAACGAGTATTTTGTGGTTAAGTGTATATATATTCACTTGTAACTAACGTTTGTTTCCTTGTGTTTGGATCGAAATTTCCGGAGCTATAAGGTTGAATACTTTTAGTGGAACGGAGATAGGATTAGAACGAGTGTCGTAGACG
>LBNU01030219.1:95395-107397 GCA_014162995.1 Artemisia annua | reverse complement strand
GGCAGTAATGGGTGGTTCCTTACTGTTAGTGTTCCCGGCTAGTGTACCGTCGAGATGTGGCCCGCTCGCACCTGACCCTCCGCCTTCTAGAAAGGTGGTAAACTAGTATGAGTATGATTGTGATGGAATTGTAATTGTGATAAGTATAGTATGATTGTCTATGCCTGCCCTAGTCATACACATAGCGCTAAATGTCCCGTAAGTATTTTGAATGATTAAACTCTATGAACTCACCAGTGAAAGCTGACTTTTTAAGCATGTTTTTCTCAGGTAATTGATGAAAGATTTTTGCTTGGACTTTGGTGAAGCTTGCTTTGGACTTGGTTTGGTCTGAGGGAAATCGATATGCACTCTGATAATAAATTTGGACCTATCTTTTATGCTATCTATTTGGGCCTATGAACCCTAAGATCTTGGAATAAATGTAAACTTTAACTTTGTTGACTTGGTTTACTTTTATTTTCTATCTATGATCTCGTTATCTATACTTGTGATGGTACCAATCCCCGTAACACCACAAAAGCTTGTAAGTCTTCCGCTGTACGATTTTTGGGGGTGTTACACATATAAACCCAAAACCGTACCTAGTTCGGAAGCAAGGTTACATCTGTTGCACATGGACTTATGTGGCCCAATGAGAGTTGAAAGCATAAATGGAAAGAAGTATATCTTTGTCATTGTCGATGATTATTCAAGATATACTTGGGTAAAGTTTTTGAGATCAAAAGACGAAGCACCTGGCAACATCATCACCTTTCTGAAGCGCATTCAAGTTCTACTTCAAGCTCCAGTAAGGATTGTAAAAACAAACAACGGCACAGAATTCACCAATCAGGAGTTAAGAACGTATTTTGAAGATGTTGGAATCACACATCAAACATCAGTTGTTAGAACTCCACAGCAGAATGGGGTAGTTGAAAGAAGAAATAGAACTCTTCTGGAAGCTGCTCGCACGATGCTAATTTATTCTAGTGCACCACTATTCTTATGGGCTGATGCTGTAGCCACTGCTTGTTTCACTCAAAATCGATCCCTAATCCATCCAAAATTCAATAAAACACCATATGAGCTTGTGAACAATCGGAAACCGGATATCTCTTACCTTCACGTGTTTGGCACTTTGTGCTATCCGACGAACGACAGAGAAGATCTAGGAAAGTTGAAGGCTAAGGGTGATATTGGAATCTTCATTGGTTATTAAAACATGAAAGTTTTGGAAAGATTAAATGACTCTCTCTTCGAAGCTGTTATGTCTACTGATATTATGTCTATTATTTTGCAAACATATTCTGTTGAGGATGATGAAAGACTTCGAACTGAGACTTCTGCAATTGTTTCAAAATATGAAAATGCGCTTATTAAACTTGAAAAAGAAAATGTGTCATATTTTAAACAACTTGATCGGAAAAACGAAGAATGCAAGTATGAAAAATTGTCGTATGAGCGTGCCTTCAACAACATGAAAGCGCAAAATGATCTTTTGAAGTCTCAGTTAGAAAGTCTAAAAGGAAAAGGTGTGGATACTAAGTTTGAAAAACCAACGACTTCGGAGAAACCAAATGATTCAAAAACGGTTCAAAAACCAAAAATGTCAATTTCTCGGTTTGCTCCAAAAGTCGATGTGAAAAAAGATTTGACAAAACCAGTCACTCCTTCACATTTGCCTAAGAATGTTGAAAAAGAAAAGAATGTGGAAAAAGAAAAAGCGGTTATCGAAACACCAAAAGTGATAGCACCTGGTCTTTTTAGGATTAGTCCCACTATTGCGTCTCCTTCTAGGACATATGATAAGTGCGTTAAGGATAATTCTAAAGAATCTATGGATGCTAAAAATGACAACAATATAAATCCTAATGCGTGTGCCTTACCTTCTACAGGATTAGCAAGCACCTCTAGGAGCAGAAGACTAAAGCCTAGGAGCAATACAAGGAACAATAGAGTCTCGCCTGTCTCTAAGAATAGTAGCATAAATGAAGTTGAAGAAGTAGAAGAACACCCTAGGAATTTATCGCTTTGTAATAAGAGACATCTTTATCTGAATGTAATGTCAAAAGTACTGTTTCTAATGCATGTAATGACTTTGTTTGTTTAATGCACAAGGAATGTCTATCTAATGGTGTTTGTGATGAAAATGTTTCTACAAATGTGAATGTTTTGCCTGCTAAGAAGAATGCTTCGCAAGGACCTAGTGCTAAATCTAGATTTGTTGGAAGTCTAATTAAAAGAATTAGGAACACCACTAATAGTCTCACGCCTAGGAACTATCTTAAGTATTGTGTTTGGATACCAACGGGTAGAGAATTCATTCTTAAGGATGGTAAATTAGAAATAGTTCAAGCTAAACAAGTAGCAACCGTCTATGAATGTGATCTGGATTGTACCTCTAACCCTATGGAACCTAATTCAGAACGGTTTCCAAATACAAACTCTTCTGTTATTGGCAGGTTATCGAAATTTGTCTTTGGATCGTCGACTCGGGTTGCTCCAAGCACATGACCGGGAACTTAAAGCTGCTGATCAATTTTATTTGGAAATTTATGGGTACTGTACGCTTTGGTAATGATCATGTAGCAGCTATTCAGGGTTATGGAGATCTTCAGTTTGGGAATTTCTTAATCACTCGAGTTTACTAAGTCGAAGGGTTAGGACACAATTTGTTTTAAGTTGGGCAGTTTTGTGATGTGGATTTAGAGGTCGCCTTTAGGAGAAATAAGGTTTTTGTTAGAAATTTGGTTGGAGATGATCTCTTAACTGGAAATCGCGGCACTAACCTTTATGCTATCGACATCAATACAATGGCCTCTACATCACCAATTTGTCTTATGACAAGAGCATCCAAAACAAAGTCTTGGTCGTGGCATCGACATTTATCTCACCTCAATTTCGACACCATCAACAAATTAGCCAAAGACAACATTGTAAACAGACTCCCTAAGTTCAAATACACCAAGGATCACTTATGTCCATCATGTGAACAAGGAAAAAGCGAACGAGCATCATATAAACCCAAAACCGTACCTAGTTCGGAAGCAAGGTTACATCTGTTGCACATGGACTTATATGGCCCAATGAGAGTTGAAAGCATAAATGGAAAGAAGTATATCCTTGTCATTGTCGATGATTATTCAAGATATACTTGGGTAAAGTTTTTGAGATCAAAAGACGAAGCACCTGGCAACATCATCACCTTTCTGAAGCGCATTCAAGTTCTACTTCAAGCTCCAGTAAGGATTGTAAGAACAAACAACGGCACAAAATTCACCAATCAGGAGTTAAGAACGTATTTTGAAGATGTTGGAATCACACATCAAACATCAGTTGTTAGAACTCCACAGGAGAATGGGGTAGTTGAAAGAAGAAATAGAACTCTTGTGGAAGCTGCTCGCACGATGCTAATTTATTCTAGTGCACCACTATTCTTATGGGCTGATGCTGTAGCCACTGCTTGTTTCACTCAAAATCGATCCCTAATCCATCCAAGATTCAATAAAACACCATATGAGCTTGTGAACAATCGGAAACCGGATATCTCTTACCTTCACGTGTTTGGCGCTTTATGCTATCCGACGAACGATAGAGAAGATCTAGGAAAGTTGAAGGCTAAGGGTGATATTGGAATCTTCATTGGTTATTCAGAAAACTCGAGGGCATTCAGGGTGTATAATAGGAGAACAAAAAGGATAATGGAGACGATGAATGTGAAGTTTGACGAGATTTCACAAATGGCTTCTGAGAGACTCGCTCTAGAACCCGCGCTTAACCCGATGGCTTCTAATCAAACCAGATTAGGACCCGCACCAAACAGTCAGACTGTTGGAGACATCAGTTCAGGACTCGTACCTAATGGAGCTCAGTCAACAACACCGGATAAACCTTCAGATCAAGAACTGTAAAACTTCTTCGAGTTAATGTTTGATGAATACTATGGTGGAACTTCGACAAATGCATCTCAACATCATTCCGCTGCACCCGCTCTAAACCATCAACCACCACCACCACCAACTCAAGATGCATCTACTACAATCGAAGCTGAAGCACCAACTCACTTAACATCATCAACATCTACTCCAGCAACTCCGGTTATTGAAATTGTTCTACCAAGAGTTGATGAGCAAAACCAAAACACACATTTTCAAGAAGAACAACCACAAAACCAAAACAGTGCTACGTTAGAAGAAGAAGAAGTGTTTGAAAACCCATTTGCAACAGACTCTACTGAATCTTCTTCAAGGTTACAAGAACCATCTAACACGCATCTGTTAAACCCAAGGTACCCTTCTACACTCCAATGGACTAAAGACCATCCAATTGAACAAGTTATTGGTGAACCTTCAAGGCCAGTTCAGACGAGGAGACAACTTGCCACATATCACGAATTGTGTATCTACATTTGCTCAATAAGCCTCAAAGAACCAAAGAACATTCGGGAAGCAATGGCAGAAAACCCATGGATAGAAGCGATGCAGGACGAATTTCTTCAATACCAGTTACATGATAGTTGGGAACTTGTCCCACGACCACTTGAAAAACGTATTCTTGATCTCAAGTGGTTATGGAAGAACAAAATGGATGAGGAAATGACTGTAATTCGTAACAAAGCTCGTCTCGTGGCAAAAGGTTATCCGCAAGAGGAAGGGATAGACTTCGAGGAATCATTCGCGCCCGTAGCTAGATTGGAAGCAGTCCGGATTTTCTTAGCCTATGCAGCTCACAAAAACATCACAGTCTATCAGATGGACATTAAGACAGCTTTCTTGAATGGAACTCTGAAAGAAGAAGTGTATGTGAGTCAGCCAGAGGGATTCATTGACAAAGATCATCCAGACTACGTCTACAAGCTTAAGAAAGAAATTTATGGTTTAAAACAGGGTCCAAGGGCGTGGTATGATGAACTATCATCTTTCTTGCTTCAAAACAACTTCACCAAAGGAACTATTGACCCTACCTTGTTTACCAAAAAGTACAAAGATGACATTTTGATTGTTCAGATTTACGTGGACGACATTATCTTTGGGTCCACTAATCCAAAACATTTTGAAAATCTCATGAAAAACAATTTTGAAATGTCCATGATGGGGGGACTAAAATTCTTTCTTGGTTTACAAATACATCAATCCCCTCGTGGTATTTTTATAAATCAAGCTAAATATACAATAGAGATTTTGAAAAAACATGGAATGGAAGATTGTGATTCTGTTGGTATACCAATGGTCACTTCACCAAAAATAGGGGCTGACTTGTTCGGAAACCCATCGATCCGAAGAAATATCGGAGCATGATCGGTTCTCTTATGTACCTAACTGCTAGCCGACCCGATATTCAATTTGTTGTTTCCTATTAGCACGGTTTCAGGCAAAGCCTACCGAACTTCACCTCAAAGAGGTTAAACGGATCTTTCGGTACCTACGAAGAACCATTAACATGGGACTTTGGTATCCGAAGGATTCGGAGTTTAAACTAATAGCATTTTCAGATGCCGACCATGCAGGTGATCAAGTTACAGCAAAGAGTACATCAGGTGGAGCGTAATTTTTGGGTGAAAAGCTAGTAAGCTGGTCGTCAAGGAAACATGATTGTACTGCACTATCAACCGCGGAAGCCGAGTATGTGTCTCTATCTGCGTGTTGTGCCCATGTTCTATGGATGCGAACACAGCTCACAGATTATGGCTTTCATTTCGACCGCATACCTATGTATTGTGACTCGAAAAGTGCCATAGCCATCTCGTGCAACCCCGTTCATCATTCTAAGACGAAGCATATTAGAGTCCGCTACCACTTCATCAAAGAGCACGTAGAAGAAGGTATTGTTGAATTATTTTTCGTTAAGACGGAATATCAACTCGCCGATCAATTTACTAAAGCACTTCCAAAAGATAGGTTTGCCGATTTAGTTCGACGAATTGGCATGCGAAGCCTAACCCCTGAGGAGTTAGAACGTCTTCTCGAATCTCCTTGAAAAATGTTTTCAAAATCGCTTCGCTGTAAATATTTTTGAAAATCAAAATACAAAATTTGAAAAACCAACAAAAACAAAATACAAAAATAGAAAATTTTCAAAAATCTAAAAACAATATAAAATCAAAAATTCCAAAAATATTCTTCTCACGACATGTCTCTCGTATAATCGATATTATGTACGTTTCTAGAAATGTCAGTCAAAAATGACACGGATATGTACATATGCTTGAGCGAGAGTTCATTAAAATGTTTTCTAAAACATGTCGTTTCTCAAAATTTTCATCACTATGGCTTTCGTATACTTCAGTACGAAACCCGAGCTTAATTGATGACTTCTGATTATTTATGATCAGGACTCGAACGTTCAAAACCGAAATCTTTTTCAAAAAGTTCGAGTATAAACAAACGAAAAGATTTCAAGCAAAAACTCGTTTTCACAAGAAGACTTGTGTACATTTCAGTACATAACTCGTATCTCAAAAAGAAAAATCCCTCTAAACTCTTAAAATTGATTTTAAACTTTATGTTTAAACAATATGCTTTCTTTAAGGGAGAGTATAAACATAAAATAAAAAAAAATGTTCCGATTTCATGCAAAAACAAATCCGTCTATCTCTTGAAAAGCTTTTTTCTATTAATCAGTTGATATCAAAAATATCACGATATGCTATTTTTTAGGGGGAGAAGACGTGATTAAAATGTGATCAAAAATGTTTAAAGATTGTGGCAGAATCTCGAAAGAGCTAGACTCAGAATCGACCCAAGAATTGACGAAACAAAATGTTAGTAATCGAAAAGACTTTTCCTCGACGGGTAATAACTTCAAGTTAGTTATTAGAGCTAGTTGTCACCTAAAAGCTGATAATGTATCTCTTTAACTAGTGACGTAAACGTGTCCCGAAAAGGATCTGTCTAAGTAGAATGTACCAATTCGAGAAACTTTCTTTGGACTTGACCAGGCCGGGTAATAATTTCAAGCTAGTCTAACTAGTGATGTAAGCGTGGCTTGAATCGGCCTTGTTCAATGAAAGTTGATCAATTCAAAAGTGCTAACTCTACCCAGCATGTGCAAATTTATCTTAACTAATTTTGAGCACATGTGAAGGGGGAGTATTTCAAAATTGCAAAACTCTCAATGTGTTAACAAAATGTGTTTTATAATCATAAACACTTTGAGAGATTTTCAAACAAATGGTTTATGGCAATTCCTTGAAAAATGTTTTCAAAATCGCTTCGCTGTAAATATTTTTGAAAATCAAAATACAAAATTTGAAAAACCAACAAAAACAAAATACAAAAATAGAAAATTTTCAAAAATCTAAAAACAATATAAAATCAAAAAATTCCAAAAATATTATTCTCACGACATGTCTCTCGTATAATCGATATTATGTACGTTTCTAGAAATGTCAGTCAAAAATGACACGGATATGTACATATGCTTGAGCGAGAGTTCATTAAAATGTTTTCTAAAACATGTCGTTTCTCAAATTTTTCTTCACTATGGCTTTCGTATACTCCAGTACGAAACCCGAGCTTAATTGATGACTTCTGATTATTTATGATCAGGACTCGAACGTTCAAAACCAAAATCTTTTTCAAAAAGTTCGAGTATAAACAAACGAAAAGATTTCAAGCAAAAACTCGTTTTCACAAGAAGACTTGTGTACATTTCAGTACATAACTCGTATCTCAAAAAGAAAAATCCCTCTAAACTCTTAAAATTGATTTTAAACTTTATGTTTAAACAATATGCTTTCTTTAAGGGGGAGTATAAACATAAAATAAAAAAAAAATGTTCCGATTTCATGCAAAAACAAATCCGTCTATCTCTCGAAAAGCTTTTTCTATTAATCAGTTGATATCAAAAATATCACGATATGCTATTTTTTAGGGGGAGAAGACGTGATTAAAATGTGATCAAAAATGTTTAAAGATTGTGGCAGAATCTCGAAAGAGCTAGACTCAGAATCGACCCAAGAATTGACGAAACAAAATGTTAGTAATCGAAAAGACTTTTCCTCGACGGGTAATAACTTCAAGTTAGTTATTAGAGCTAGTTGTCACCTAAAAGCTGATAATGTATCTCTTTAACTAGCGACGTAAACGTGTCTCGAAAAGGATCTGTCTAAGTAGAATGTACCAATTCGAGAAAATTTCTTTGGACTTGACCAGGCCGGGTAATAATTTCAAGCTAGTCTAACTAGTGATGTAAGCGTGGCTCGAATCGGTCTTGTTCAATGAAAGTTGATCAATTCAAAAGTGCCAACTCTACCCAGCATGTGCAAATTTATCTTAACTAATTTTGAGCACATATGAAGGGGGAGTATTTCAAAATTGCAAAACTCTCAATGTGTTAACAAAATGTGTTTTATAATCATAAACACTTTGAGAGATTTTCAAACAAATGGTTTATGGCAATTATAAGATAGTCATGGTGTTATAAGGTGATTAAGGTTAGGAAAAACCGTCCTATGATCCGCCAGAGCCGGAGGGATCTACCCAAGGACAATTCCAATAGATTAGAATTAGAAGTCCTTAGGTATGATATGAAAAAAAAGGAGTAAAGAATGAAAGGAGAAAGAAGGGGTTGAAGAATTAAAAAGAAAAGTAATGAAAAGGGTGAAAAAAAATAGCCCTCCATATGTTCAACCTTAGGGCAGACACCGGGTTCAATTCATATGCTACTGGTTGTTGCTAAGGCGACATCGGTATTGAAGATAAAGACGTCATGGACCCAGTGACGCAATGCACTAAACCTTCTTAGCCACTCGGGTATCTCTCAAAAGGTACTTGTTTCATTCTCACGGAGAAACTAGCATAATCTATCGACCTCTCGCTCCGAGATGTGTTGATATTGAAAAGGAGGCCCTCTACTCCATGCCTCCGACGACTAAATGTGCACTTATTGAGTCTAGAGCCCCGAGATTCATCATAAGATCTCTTAGGAACACTTAACATTCCTACAATGGTGGTTCTACATCAATGGACACCAGTTGTAGTTTATCGAGTCCTACGCAGATCTTAGCAATCTGCCAGAACGTTTATGAGAGAACTTACTTATGTATTTCTCAATGATTGAACGGAAACTCCTGCCAGGGTCAACATCAAATAGCCCTGACAGCAGGCCACTTCGGTAATTCTTTATGGGTTACGCTTAGTGTTCGCGGCGGTTCCAAACGGTCTACAGTCGTGGGGTGATCTCCAGCGACTCACCTAATCGTGGGTGTACTTCGGTATGTCTGTGTAAGCCCTTTAGGGGGTATCCGATTAGGAACGGCCATGGTAAGGATTAGAAGGAGTCTTCACACTATGCTGTTGACGATCTCTAATTCCGAACCTGTAAGTACCGGATGTTTTATTGCTAACTATTTTATGCAGGTACAACCACCACACTAGTTTCCACATGCTCATACATACATCTCAAAGTCAAAGGAAAGTTCTCACAAAGATCAAAGGATAGCAATAGTCAAAGAAAGATTCTACGCCAAAAAGAAGAATCTACAAAGTAAAGTGACAAAGATCAAAGTGAAAGAACATAACAACAAATGTATGTAAGACAAAGACTAAAGACGTATGAGCATGCGGAAAGGCATCTAACCTACAAAGACAATGATGTGACGAAAGGCAGATGGATCAACCACAACAAAGAACAAAGAACGAAGTAAAATCAATCATTAAAGATCACAAAGCATGAAGTAACAAAGACTAAAGACTATTCTACATCGACACACATAGCTTGACAACAAAGAACAAAGAAGACCAAATCACGTGGAGCTTCATTCGAACAACCATCCCTTAGGGGGAGATTGTTAGCATTTAAGATTTATAGAAAAGTGATGGTCGTTCTCATATTTGTAATATAGTGTGTCGTGTGTAAGAAATAGTTATAGTCTAAGCTAGTTGGGCATTGGACTTGGTAAACTAGCATGTCATGTGTTATATTATGTAAGTCTATTAAGAAGTAAACATAAACCAAGTCCAAGCCCAAGCCCATAGTAAGCCTTATGTAAGGAAGTATATAAGGCACCTAAACCTTCATTTGTAAGGTGTGCTTGTGTGTGTAAGTGTGTGTTTTATGTGAAATATTCTCTCTAGTTTCATCTTACTTTCTCTCTCTAAAACACATACATATATATCATCAAGTCACCACCTTTACTACATATTGTGCTTGTATTTTTGATAAAGTTGGTAGATCCAAGGTCCTACAAGATCTTATGATCATTTGTATTTTGTTGTATTTCTCAGATGTATTTCATGGATTGGGTGATGTCCAATTCCATGTTCCTATGTAATATTTTGGAAAGTTAATATATAGTTCACTTTTTCACCGGAAAAAAATAAAAATAAAGCGTCATCTGTGAATTGTAGGTGAGTGATTGGAGTACTGTGGGGACTAACTTGAACTCCTTTGAAGATACCTTTGGACCTAGCTTCAATCAAGGCCACATTTAAAGCTTCCACGGCGATTATTAATAAGAAGGGTGATAAGGGATCTCCCTGTCGAATGCCTTTTTGAAATTTAAATTCATCAATTGGCGAACCATTAACTAAAATTGAGGCCGTTGCGGATTGTAAGCAACTATTAACCCATATTCTCCACGTGCTTCCAAACCCCATTTGATCCAATACATTGTCGAGAAAGTTCCAGTTCAGGGAATCAAATGCATTATCAAAATCTACTTTGAATATCAGCATTTGTTTCTAGACCCTTTTAGCCCAAGAAATTAACTCATTTACAATAAGAGGTCCATCCATTATCTGCCTATCTTTAACATAGGCTGACTGTGAGTTGCTGATGATGGACGGTAATACCAGAGCAAGTCTATTAGCGAGAACTTTGGCTAAAATCTTGTATTGGCAGCCTAAAAGATTTATGGGCCGGTAGTCGTTTGGTGTCATTGGATCACAAACTTTATGAATCAATGAAATAAAAGTTGGATTACATCCCTTTGCGAAGCCTACACCTTTCTCAAAAAAATTTAAAAACGCCATAATGTCATTACTTACCACATTCCAGAATCTTTTAATAAACATGAACGAGAAGCCATCAGGGCCAGGGGTTTTGTCCCCACCGCAACTCCACACAGCTGCCTTAACCTCCTCACATGAGAATGGTTTTTCTAATTCTTGTCATTGATGTTCTGAGAGCCTCCTAAATCCAAAGCTCCTAAATGAAGGCCTGGCTGAAGAAGAATCTGAAAACTTCTTTGAGAAAAATTGGAAAAATTGATTTTAACTTCACACGGATCAGTAACCCATGTTCCAGCCACTGAAATTCCATGAATCAGCTATTTTCGCCTTCTACTATTGATGTAACAATGATATAAGCGTGAATTTTCATCACCCAAAGATGCCCATTTGCATTTTGCATGCTGTCTAAGAGATCTAAGGTTCATTTGCTCCAACTTATAAATTTGAATAAGGTCTTCAGAATGTTGATGAAATTCACCCACTTCAACAGATCCTGATTCCAAATTTTTATCAAATTCTTCAAGACGATTAAGAATGTTTCTCTTCTGGTTCTTCTTACTATGTTTCACCTCTCTATACCAGTTTTTAATTGCAACTTTTGTGTTTTTAAACTTGTTCTTCAATTGCACATTTGGGCTCAGGGAATCCGAGAACTGAATGTTCCACACTGAACTTATGAGTTAATAATTTGTCATATAACTAGTTAAGCTAAATTGTTGGCCTCAACGTTGGATCTTTATTGGTTTAACGTACAAGTCACAATATATCAAATATACACGATGTGCTTTGAAAATGCTTTCTATTAATCAAAGTGATAATATGTCATCAAGTTATGAAAGTTTACAGAATCTAATCTATATATAATAAGTGAAAGGTTGCGAATGAAAAGGTGTGATGGTTCGAATGGGTATGACCATTCGAAATGGTTGTGTCGCTTCCTTTTTGTAACTGTCAAATGGCAGTTATTCTTGAGAGTTGACTTTTTAATATAGTTGACTTTGACTTCGGGTTTGACCCTTCAAATGGGTAAAAGCGGGTAAGATGGGTAAGAGTGGGATTAACCCAATA
>LBNU01030219.1:70997-81450 GCA_014162995.1 Artemisia annua | reverse complement strand
TATGTTTGTTTATAATTGTTTTACTTGTTGATCTTGAATCTGGATTAATTCGCTTTTACATTATTGGCCTTGAAAGATTAATCGTTAAATATCAAAGTAGTAAATGTGTGCCTTTGAATATTTTCGTTCAATTCTATATTATTTCCACAATAGATCGTTGTAAACTTTTCTCGTTTTATGTCTAAAGGAAAGAAATCAACTGCATATTCCAGAAAATGTATCAAGATATTGATGAAATCTCTTTAGGAAGGAAATGTTAATATCAGGGATTAATTTTGTTTCATCGTAATCGTTCTTTATAAGGTTAGCTTTTAATATGATATCTTCACAGGAGGGGTTTTGGATAATTACGATCTGATAAGGCTGTATTAAACTAGCCTCTGATATTACTTACTCCATAGTATTGTCGATAGTTTGAGCCTCTGAGCATATCCAAGCCCAATAGTGCGTTTTTCTTATTGGCCTCCTAGTAGATTCCCCTCTAAGCCATGAGCCAGAGCCGTATGCTTGAGGTTCTATAATGTCATATCTCCTATCTTATCAGCATCTGAATATTACAGCTGAAACATATTTTGATCTAAAGGCAAAGGAGTAAAAATATTCTGAAGAAAGAAAAGTTGGGCAATCTAGCCTGATAGTTAGAAGCAAAATACAACGAGGCCCAGATTACTCAAGAATTATCCAAGAATAAAACGGGTCAAGAATCCAGTCTGACTACACCGACCTAACTTTGTTACAATGGTTACCTATTCAATCAAACGACACGTTTTGAGCCATATTAAACAGTATCTGAGACTATATATGACATATTTAACAAAATTTAATCTCAAGGGAAAATTGTCTAAAAGTACTTTGAACTTGCCACCTTTTACTATTGTATGCATTGAACTTTTTTTTTCTATTGTATGCACAAACTTTCTTAATCATCCTATTGTAACAATATTATTGGTTTTTATTCTATTAATTACACCATAATTAGTGTGATTAAGTATTGCCACGTCATAACACACCCGTAATATTGTTACAATAGAATGATTAAGAAAGTTTGTGTATACAATAGGAAAAAAAAAGTTCAATGCATACAATAGTAAAAAGTGGCAAGTTCAATATATTTTTAGACAATTTTCCCTAATCTCAAACTTATTTTTTTTTTTCTTCCACTAGCCATATTAACCAATAGCTGTGACAACACCGTTAGAATAATTAGCTAGTCCTTTGGTCGTATGGGTGTATGTTCACTTGATCTTGCTGTAGCAATATCACATTTATACTCTTCTTGTTAATTTTATGTTTGTGATTGGGTGTGTGGTTTCAATCGTTTGTTTAAAAGTTTGAAGAAATAGCTAGTAAATAAAGTAATATTTCGGTTCTTGATTCATCAATCTCTTGCTTTTAAAGTTTTCCTCATGTGGATCACATTAATCACCTCAAACAAGTAAATATAAGCCAACGGAAGAATGATTAAGAATGAAACAGAAGTTGATTAGTTTAAACTTAAACTTTTTGAACACCCTAAAGACACGCAAACCTGGTCACAGTAATCCAATCTCACTTGTAACCTTTTTAATGCTAGCTTGTTGCTCGACATAAGCGTTAATAATTTGTCATATAACTAGTTAAGCTAAATAAATAGGCGTTAATAATTATATTAACCTTTTTAATATAATTGTTGTCCCAAAAGAAACAAATAAGCCTTTGTAGTGCTAATAATTTGTCAACAAAAATACATATCTGATTGGTGATTTTTTTTAGCATGATTGGAAGGTCACTAAACTTGTGAACCATACTGACAGAAAACTTGTGACAAAATAGCTCAAGTGATGGATTAATTTGTTAATAACTTTTTTCTCTGCATGTCACTGGAGGTCCGGAGCTCTTTAGGATCACGATGTGATATATGACTCTGTCACTGTGAGAGTCATCAATAACTCTTTAGAGAACAACTTTTCAGGGACTGTAGGTTCAGAAAAGCTAAACACTAGGGTGTTTGAAAAGCTTAAACACAATTTAGTGAAAAGCTTAAACACAATTTAATGAATTTGAAGACATTAAAATTTTATAAGTCATTAGAAAATCTAACCGGATCAATAAAAACTAGCTTATCAGCTCAGTGTCCTAAAAATTTCAAAAACTACGAGAATTCATCTAGCCCTTACTCAGAAAAATTTTACACTACCAGATTCCGAAATAATGGCCAGATCATGTTTTGTTGCTATCGATGCATATGTTTGCAAAGCAAATGAGTCCACCACAGTGTTACTCTTCACCCGTGCAGTCCAAAAGGAAAATCCAAGTAGCATAATTAAAAAAAAGCATCAATCCACTCAGCATGTATACTACGTTATTAGTTAATAGCAAATTAATATAGCCAAACCAGAACAATTTATCTTCCACGAACTACAAAAGAAATACTTTGATATTGCATGCTTGGAGGAAACCATAGAATTTCATCTATATAAACCCAAAAAAGCCGGATTTATGCTTCATAATAACTCATTAATTCCCCTCGTTTCTTATACATACCAACACAACGGCATCAACAAACCGAACGTCCCTGAAATGTTATTTGGTTTTACTCTTCTTCTCAGCTATTCTGCTTTCATGTACTGCAACCCGGTTACTCCCTGAAACTTCAAGCCAAGATAGCCACGAGCAATGGATGGCTCAATATGGACGCATATATAAGGGCGCTTATGAGAAGGAACAACGTTCTAAAATTTTCCAAGAGAATGTCAAGTACATAGATTCATTCAACAATGCCATGAACAAAGGTTACAAACTAGCAGTCAATGAGTTTGCAGACCTTACAAACGAAGAGTTCAGAACCACAAGGAACCGATACATGGCACATGAATGCTCCCCATCGACCTCTGCTTTCTGGTATAAAAATGTTACAGCAGTTCCATCATCAATAGATTCGAGAACGAAAGGTGCGGTTACACCTATAAAAGACCAAGGCCAATGTGGTAAGCATTAATTACTGTGAAATAATCATAAATATAACATAGTAAATTAATAAATTTCATGATATGTAGGGTGTTGCTGGGCATTTTCGGCTGTAGCAGCTATGGAAGGTATAACCCAGCTCAAAACAGGTAAATTGATATCATTGTCTGAACAAGAGCTCGTGGACTGTGACACAACTGGTATAGATCAGGGATGTGAGGGTGGTCTTATGGACAACGCCTTTGACTTTATTGTAAGCAATAAAGGACTCAATGCAGAGAGCAATTATCTGTACAAAGGAACTGACGGCACATGTAACAGTAACGAGGAATCTAACCATTCTGCAACTATTACGGGTCATGAAGATGTTCCTGCTATAGAATCGATGCACAGGTTGTTTCACAGGTTTATTTCTATAAACGAATTCAGACATAAGAAAAAGATTTGACAAGAATATGATTCTTATTAACAACATAATCTGTGGTTACATTGTTACAAAGAGACACACCTTTCTAAACGTTACATTGTATCCTATATATACTAAACGAATGGACATGAACCAAACGTTGTGACTGTTTGAAGGGTTGTGAACAAAGCGACACACCCTTTCACAATTTACAGAAAATAACTAATAACTAACTTAACTAACTTTTCGGTTATTAAGTTTCTATTTAACGACTTTGGTCCTTTAACTATCGTTATTTACATATGTACAAGACTTATACAATTACAAGGTCCAACATTTTCCCCCTAATTGTTTAAGTCTTGTTCTTCGAGTCTTCATGCTCTTCTCTGTGTCTCTTTCTTTCCTTCTTCCTGTCTTGTCAACGTGTTGTTGTTTTTCGTTGTTTACTCCTTGTTACTAAGTCAATTCGTAAAGAAAACTATCGTTCTCCTTTTGATGTTGTCGAATTGTCTCCTTCTCTTCAATAAACCAACGACTTCTTCTGGTTGCTGTACACTTCCACGTTGTCTTTCTCTTTCTTTTGTGTCGACTTGGTACAAGGCGTGTGTGTGCTCTAAACCTCCTTTTGTCTCGGCTTCTTTCTCCAAAAACACCCAACATGTTCTTGGCCACAATCAAACTCTATTGTTTGTTGTTGTTTCATTCCAAGTTCTTTACAAAGTTCCTTTTCTCCCAAATACCTCTTGGTATTTCCAAAAGCAAGTCATTTGCTTTTTCTTTTCACTAATACCCCACGGTATTATTCTTCAACATCTAAACAAATGAGAGATTTGTTTGTCGTTTTTGTGTTGCTTGTCCCTTTCCAACGTTGTACCACAATACTCCTTGTTTCTTTCTTAAATCCACGCCGTATCTTCAACAACTCCTAATACCCGTCGGTATTTGTAGGACCGTAGGTCAACGTATTTCACTTATGTTTGGTGACTTGTATGTTGTATGTTTAGAGAGAGAGAGAGTAGAGAGAGAAAGAGATGGAGAGGATTCTAAAAACACACATTCATTTCACACACAAGCACACCTCCAAATGAGACCATTTGGAGGTATTTATACTTCATACATTAGGCCTTATGAGGCTTTCTTTGGGCTTGGGCTTATGGACTTGTTTTCTTGACTAATACAAGGCTTTTCATTAACTCCTAACCTATTAGATTAACAAGTCCAACGCCCACTATTAATTTTTATAACTATTTCTAATACACGACACACCATATTACAAATATTAGAACGACCATCACTTTTCTATAAACCTTAAATGCTAACAATCTCCCCCTAAGGGATGGTTGTTCGAATGAAGCTCCACGTGATTTGGTCTTCTTTGTTCTTTGTTGTCGAGCTATGTGTGTCATTGTAGAATAGTCTTTACTCTACGTTCCTTCATGCTTTGTGATCGTTGATGAATGACTTTTCTTCGTTCTTTGTTCCTTGTTGTGGTAGATTCATCTGCCTTACGTCACGTCTTTGTCTTTGATGGATAAATGCCTTTCCAACATGCTCATACGTCTTTAGTCTTTGTCATACATACATTTGTTGTTCCGGTTCTTTCACTTTGATCTTTGTCACTTTACTTTGTAGATTCTTCTTTTTTGTGTAGAATCTTTCTTTGACTGTTGCTATCCTTTGATCTTTGTGAGAACTTTTCTTTGACTTTGTGATGTATGTATGAGCATGTGGAAATTAGTGTCACGATGGTGGTTGTAGCTGTATAAAATTTGTCAGTGATAAAACAACCGGTACTTACAGGTTCGGAATTAGAGATCGTTGACAGCATAGTGTGAAAACTCTCTCTAATCCTTACCAAGGCCGTTCCTAATCGGATACCCCGGAAAGGGCTTACACTGACATACCGAAGTACACCAACGATTAGGTGAGTCGCTGGAGATCACCCCACGATTGTAGACCGTTTGAAACCACCGCAAACACTAAGCGTAACCCACAAGAGATTACTGAAGTGACCTGCTGTCAGGGCTATTTGATGTTGACCCTGGCAGGATTTCCGTTCAATCATTGAGAAATACATAAGTAAATCCTCTCATAAACGTTCTCGGCAGATTGCTAAGATCTGCATAGGACTCGATAATTTACAACTCTATCCATTGATGTAGAATTACCAGTGTAAGAATATTAAGTGTTCCTAAGAGATCTTTTGATGAATCTCGGGGCTCTAGACACAATAAGTGCACATTTAGTCGTCGGAGGCATGGAGCAGAGGGCCTCCTTTTCAATATCAACACATCTCGGAGTGAGAGGTCGATAGATTATGCAAGGTTCTCTGTGAGAATGAAACAAGTATCTTTTGAGAGATACCCGAGTGGCTAGAAGGTTTAAGTGCAGTGCATCACTGGGTCCATGACGTCTTGTCTTCAATACCGGTGTCACCTTAGTAACATCCAGTAGCATATGAGTTGAACCCGGTGTCTGCCCTAAGGTTGAACATATGGAGGGCTATTTCTTTTCACCCTTTTCATTACTTTTATTTTTATTTCTTCAACCCCTTCTTTCTCCTTTCTCATTTACTCTTTTTTTCAAATCATAACTAAGGACTTCTAATTCTAATCTATTGGAATTGTCCATGGGTAGAT
The DNA here is from genome assembly GCA_014162995.1 of Artemisia annua. Lineage (NCBI taxonomy): Eukaryota > Viridiplantae > Streptophyta > Magnoliopsida > Asterales > Asteraceae > Artemisia > Artemisia annua. The sequence continues at coordinate 75,459 of LBNU01030219.1, read as the reverse complement.
CCCTCCGGCTCTGGCGGATCATAGGATGGTTTTTCCTAACCTTGTCACCTTATATCACCATGACTATCCTATTGTTGCCATAAACCATTTGTTTGAAAATCTTCTCAAAGTGTTTATGATAATGAAACATTTTTGTTAACAATTTGAGAGTTTTGATTTCATTTTGAAGGACTCCCCCTTCACATGTGCTCATGCAATTTTTAAGAAATTTGCACATGCGGGAAGAGTTTGCACTTTTGAATTGATCCACTTTCAATGAAAAAGACCGATTCGAGACACGTTTACGTCACTAGTTAGACTAGCTTGAAATTATTACCCGGCCTGGTCAAGTCCAAAGAAAGTTTCTCGAATTGGTACATTCTACTTAGACAAGTCCTATTCGAGACATGTTTACATCACTGGTTAGACCAGCTTGAAATTATTACCCGTCCAGGACAAGTCTTTTCGATTACAGACATATTAAGCTTCGTCAATTCGAGGGTTATATCTGAGTCGAGCTCTTTTATGATACAACAACAATCTTTAACCATCTTGATCACATATCAATCACGTTTTAGATCACATTTTAATCACGTCTTCTCCCTCTCAAAAATAGCATATCGTGATATTTTTTATATCAACTGATTAATGAAAAGCTTTTGGAGAGACAGACGGATTTTGTTTAAGCATGAAATCGGAACATTTTCTATTGTTTTTTATACTCCCCCTTAAAGAATGCATATTTTTAAACATAGAGTTTAAAATCAATTTTAAGGGTTTTGGAGGGAGTTGTCTTTTTCAAATGCGAGTTATGTACTGAAATGTACACAAGTCATTTTGTGAAAAATGAGTTTTTGCTTGAAATCTTTTCGTTTGTTTATACTCAAACTTTTTGAAAAGAATTTCGGTTTTAAACGTTCGAGTCCTGATCTGAAATAATCAGAAGTCAACATTGAAGTCCGTTTGTTGAAATCTTTTCGAGTTGAGAAACCCGGACCTAAGTTTTGAAAATATTTCACTTTGAAGCACGGGTTTCATACTGAATTATACGAAAGCCATTGTGAAGAAAAATTTGAGAAACGACATGTTTTAAAAAACATTTAAAGAACTCTCGCTCAAGCATATGTACATATCCGTGTCATTTTTGACTGACATTTCTAGAAACGTACATAAAATCGATTATACGAGAGACATGTCGTGAGAAGAATATTTTTGGATTTTTGGATTTTATATTGTTTTTGTATTTTTGAAATTTTCTATTTTTTTATTTTGTTTTTGTTGGTTTTTTAAATTTTGTATTTGGTTTTTCAAAAATATTTACAAAGAAGAATTGAAGAAAGAAAAATTAAGTTTGAACAAGTAAAAGTGGAGATAAGAGTGGCATAAGATACGGATTGCTACATGCGATGTTGGCATAAAATTCTTCTTTTTCACATTGGGTGTATGAACTCTCATCACTTTCACATGTACCTGCATCCGTAGAAGATGAATTTGCACAAATAACAGTGTTAGAAGTACATGTTTCCTCATATTGAGGGCGTTCACTATCAACGGTTGTAGTGGTTTCTACTTCCTTATCTTGATGATTTTCACTATTATTTGTTTTTGTGCAACTATCAAAAATCTTCCCTATGGGAATCCATCTAAGACCAACTTTAAAAACTTTTCCCGTAGGAATCCACCTAAGGTAAGATCTAGACGTAGTTTTCTTATCAGATGCAGCGGAAGTCTCAGTTTTGGAAAAACTACATTGTGTAGATATCCACCTATTAGGTGTCTTATCCTTTTGCTTCTTATCAACGGGTTTGTTTTGATTTGGTGTCTTATTGGATGGAACCCTAGAACATGAATTTTCTTTCGTGCAACTACTCTTAGATGCAAGCCAATCCCTAGTCTTCTGTTGATTGTTCCTAGGTAATGGTTTACTACTACTAGCAGTGCTTTGGAATCTTGTAGAATTCATCACAATAGGTTTTGTACCTAAAATTCCGTCTTTTCGATGTTGTGCCTTGTTCCTAGCTTCTTCTAGATGGTGATTTTAGGCCATGTCATTAGAACCAACATATTCTTTAATAGTTTTTGTGGTCACATTCGGTGTACTATTCCTAGAAGGGCCAGAAGTAAGCACATTTGTGTTTCGTTCAACAACATTTGCATTTTCAACAATCTTTTCAATATCTTTTTTCTTGGGCAAGGGTTGTGGAATGACTGGTTTTGTCAAATCCTTTTTCACATCGACTTTTGGAGCAAACCGGGAAATTGACATTTTTGGTTTTTCAACCGTTTTTGAAGCATTTGGTTTCTCCGAAGTCGATCGTTTTGCGAACTTAGTATCCACACCCTTCCCTTTTAGACTTTCCAGCTGAGCCCTCAAAAGATCATTTTGCTCTTTCATGTTCTTGAAGGCACGCTCATATGACAGTTTGTCATACTTGCATTCTTCGTTTTTCCGATCAAGTTGTGTAAAATATGACACATTTTCTTTTTCAAGTTTAATAAGAGCATTTTCATATTTTGAAACAATTTCAGAGGTCTCAGCTCGCATTCTTTCACCGTCTTCAATAAAATATGTTTGCAAAATAATGGACATAATATCAGTAGACATAACTGCTTCAAAGAGAGAATCATTTAACCTTTCCAAAACATTTAAGTTTTCACGAGGTTCATTAGCTTCCTTTACCAGGGATTTGTGGTCCTTGACAAAGTCGGCCATTTCTTTTAAGAAAGCTTGTTCAAAATGAATTACTCTCGCACTGATGTTATGCGGTGGAATAGTAATTTCGGTTCCAAACACCTTTTTCAGTTCTTTATGAAAACTAGAATGCCAGTTGTTAATACTGATTGTAGTTTTAGACAAAACAATCTGTTGAAGTGTTTCAATTCTCTTTTTAACGTCATCAAGAATGTCTCTAGCCTCACTTGTGTTAAAAGGATTGTTCGATGACATTTGTTCCATGTTTGAAAGTGTTTTAGAGACAACTTGTGGTTTTGAAAACATTTTCTTAACAACTATTTTTGTGGAAACATTTGGTGTTTGTTTTTGAGGGACAAAAGTGATTCCATTAAGTTTGTTCCATTTGTTGTAATCAATTGGTTTCAAATCTGGATTCTTTTGTTTCATTTTCGTTATGCTCTCTTCAGCAAGTTCTATCGTTTCCTCAGAATCCCGAACAACGGGAGGATCATGTTTATCATACATCATATTTCCATTGTACAAAACATTCTGTTCTTTCTGAGCTTTCTTGAGAGTATAAGGGTTTTCACAACCGAGAGCCATTTTCTTCATTGTATGTAAAAACGGGTTTGGATCTTTAATGAACATATGAATGGTTTAAGCGGAATGTCCCGTTTTCACAAGCAAATCTTCCAACTTTTTGATTGTTTCTTGTTTCTCAACAATTTCATCAAGAAGATCATTTTCTCATTTTGAAAAATCTGCTTTCAACTGTTTCTTTTCTTTTTCAAGATCAGAACAAGTTGATTTTTGTTTAGAAAGTTGGTTTTGCAAATTAGAAATTTCCGCGTTTAAGGATTTTATTTTCATGTGTGTATTAACATCAAGTGTATCAAACTTGATTTGCAAAAGTTTTTCCCTTGAAACAGAATTTTGATAACCAGTTTCTAATTTTGACAGTCGTTTGTTATGAAACTAAAAAGCTTTTTCGTTTTCCTTATACCTCTCAAGCTCAGCGGTCAATTTCTCATTCGCGGCTTTAACATCGCGATTGACCTTTTTCACATTTTCAATTTCAATACTACAATTATCCAACAATGATTCAAATAAAGCACGGGTTTCCTCATCATTAGCACCATTTTGTGCAGCTTGAACTCCATTAGGATCCATATCTGGAGTTTCATAGTTAACATTGCTATTAACTAGCTCCCCCACATATGTATCAAAATTAGGTTCGGGAGGCACAGAATGTGGCTTCTCATGAGCAAACGGATTAGCATCATTACAATATATGGGTACCTCATGAAGTGGTTCTGAGTCATAAGTAGGAGGATGATCAAAATCACTACTTGATGAAGATGCCTGCTGATTTGCCATAAAGATGTAGTCTGCATTGAGATCTATGGGATTCTCATTAACACGTGCTGTGGCCATGAAGTTGTGTTCCTCAGATGTCAATAGTATTCCCGATCCTTCTTTATTGTCTAGCATCAACATGTACTAGATCTTTTCAACCTTGTCTTTGAAATTTCTACCAATAACACTGCTGTGAATTTCTGATGTAGGTTTCTGAAACGAAGTCATGAAACAACAATCATTCCCATTTTGAATAATCGCATTCGAATTAGCATTCGGACTCACAAACTGATCCATCGGATTTCCAACATACTCCCGTATCTGAATCCCCACGTAATCTGGTAGCTCATTTTCAAAGTCTAACGGCTTTTCAGTCTCATTCAATATTTGCTCAATCTCATTCATCGTCGTCTCAGTTGTAGGATATGGAGCAAAGAATTGAACAAGAGAGTC
>LBNU01030219.1:50887-63474 GCA_014162995.1 Artemisia annua | reverse complement strand
ATATATATATATATATATATATATATATATATATATATATATATATATTTTGTTTAATGAGTTTAGATTTTGTAATTATCAAAAAGGGGGAGATTGTTGACATAAATAATGCATAAAAACGTTATTTATATTTTTCGATATATCTACGTTTTGATGATCACAAAATGTAAAATCATTAAACGTAAGATTACTACGTAAACAAGTATTAAGCTAGTTTATATCATTTTATCCAACTTAATCACTTAAAGTATGAATACACAAGTGCTTAATACATCTCATAATCAAACGGGTATTTAATTAATTATTACAAAGTTTATTTAATAATATAAATATATTATATATTTTTGAAAAACACTTTTGGTAATAAAAAAATGTTTAAATCATACTAAATATATGAATTCAAATTTTTAACCAAAATCAGTTAGTTTTTCACCAAATAAACTTTCCCCACTAAAAGACAGAAAATCTGGCCGTTACAGCTGGGCGGCCTCCTTAATTATAAGGGGCGGCCCCCTTAATTTTAAGGGGGACGGCCATGAATTAAGGGGGCCGGCCACGCTCCCCTGTCAGATTTTGTCAGAAATTTTCTCCTATAAATATCACCTCAAACCTGATATTTTTCTCACCTCTTGCAATAAAATTTCAGATCTAAATCTCTCTAAATATCTTCTAAAACCCTTTGATCATTTGATTATTAATCCTTGTTTCAAGTGATTCAATCCCTCATCATCCATCCTCATCCAAAGTGCAAGAGAAGAATACTCCTTCAACCTCAAGTTTAAGAAGTATTGTATATTTGTTGTGTATATTGTGTATAGCATTTGTGAAGTAGTGTTGTGTTTATAGTAAGTAGTTCTAGGAGAGCTAGTTGTGAATAGAAGTTGGGTAGAGAAGAAGATTAAATAATGAAGTAGTGAAGTGGTGTGTAGTAGTGTAGAAGTTGAGGTGTGTACAAGTAGTGAAGAAGTAGTGATAACTTGTGGTGTGTTGTGAGATTGGTTCTAGCTAGGATTAGGACCCGACATTTAGGTTAGTGTCGTAAATTGGTGTAAGCAACAGTCGTGTAAGGTTTTCTCCGCCATAAGGGAGCTTGTTGACATAGTGAAGAAAACTCCCGAGTTAGGTGCTCGGGGAGTGGAGTAGGACGAAGAGGAGATTCGTAGCCGAACCACTATAAATCCTTTGTCTCACGGTGCCATCCTTCCATCTCTATCCTTTTACATACTTACTTACATACTTGTCATACTATATACTTGTTGATATCGTAGTTTATAATTGTGCAAGTCTTTTGGTATCATATAAAGTTCGGATTTGTGTTTTCATAAACAAAGCTTTTGTAAATTAAAAAGACGTAAAACTATTCAACCCCCCCCCCTTCTAGTTTTCCACAATCGGTATCAAGAGCCACGTCAAACAAGATTTTTAAAATATATTGTATTTTAAAACTTAAAATCGATCTATGGAAATGGAAAAATATTTAGAAGGGAAAATTGTTTTTAAACCACCATTTCTTGAAAATGAAAATTTTCTTACATGGAAAAATCAATTCGAAAGTTATGTGAAATCAATAGACTATAATCTTTGGCATGTCATTTCAATTGGTGATATTAAATCAATAAATACTACTTTTGAAAAACAAAATAACTTGGCAAAATTTATTATATACAAAGCTATACCAAATGTTGAATATTTTTTTGTCAAACGGCAAACGACATGTGGAAAAATCTTTTAAAATATCACCAAGAAAAATGTCAAGCCAAAGAGAAATTTGCACATGAGTTAGTAGCAAAAGAAAGTATTGTAGATAAATATTAGTTGAAATAAGTACAAGTGCTACTAGTTCAAATGTTTTATATGTAGGTAATGATGCCGAAAACAACATGAGCCATGACAAGAATGAACAAGAAGGCTATGTAGAGATGCCAACCAAGAAGGAACTAAGTGACAATGAAGATGACGATTCTAGTTCCGAAAGTGAAGACGAAGAATATGCAAAGGTTGTCAAAGAATTTAAAAGACTCATTAAAAAGCGACAAAGAGTACAAGATAAAAGGAAAACAACTTGAAGGAAAAGACTTGGAGATGAAGAACAAGAATGTTTCGTTGCTCAAGCGTCAAATGAAGTATGCCTAGGAATTAATTTGGAGCCCGATGAATGGGTAAAGGATAGCGGGTGCTCAAGACACATGACGGGGAATCGCAAGCTATTCTCTACATACAAAGCATACAATGGAGGTAATGTTATTTTTGGTAGTGATCGTCGTGGAAAAATCTTAGGCAAAGGTACGATTTCTCAAGACTCCCTAACTATTGAAAATGTTGAACATGTAGATAACTTAACATATAACTTGCTTAGTATAGGTCAAATATGTGACAATAAGTGTAGGGTTACCTTTACCGATAAGAATAGTGTAATTATTAAGGATGATAAAGTCATAGGTAGAGGGATTAGGAAAGGCGGCGTATATGTCATGAAACTAGGAGATAAATTGGAAGATAGGATATGCCTAGCTACCTTAGACGAAAACTCCACTTTGTGGCATAGGAGATTAGGTCATGCAAACATGCAACAAATACAATCATTGGTGTCTAAGGAACTAGTTAGAAACTTGCCTAGCCTAAAATATAATCAACACTTTTGCGATACTTGTAAAATAGGAAAACAAGCACATGCTAGTCATAAATCTAAGAATATAGTATCCACCACTAGATGCTAAGAACTACTTCATATGGACCTCTTCGGTCCATCCGCGGTGCGGAGCTACGGTGGCAATTGCTACACCTTAGTTATACTAGATGACTATTCACGATACACGTGGACTAGGTTCCTAAGCGATAAAACATATGCCTTTGAAAAATTTGAGACATTTAGTAAAATGATATAAAATAAGCTAGGATGCTCTATAGTTTCAATTAGGATGGACCATGGTAGGGAATTCGATAATGAAATACAATTCGGAAAATATTGTGATTTAAATGGAATATCTCACAACTTTTCCGCTCCAAGAACACCCCAATCAAATGGAGTAGTAGAAAGGAAAAATAGGACCTTACAAGAAATGAGTAGAACTATGTTAAATGAACAATCTATTCGACAAAAATTTTGGTGTCATGCCATAGATACTTCAACATATATACTTAATAGGGTGTATATTAGACGAATACTAGGAAAAACTCCTTATGAGTTATTAAGAGGTAGAAAACCAAACATAGGCTACTTTAAGGTATTCGGAAGTAAATGTTTCATTCTCAACACAAAGGATTATCTGACTAAGTTCGACCCTAAGTCATATGAAGGAATTTTTCTAGGATATTCGCAAAGTAGTAAAGCATATATAGTCCTAAATAAACACACTATGAAAGTAGAAGAATCCTTAAACGTAACCTTTGATGAAACTCCTCCACCACCTAAGACATTACCCTTAGAAGATGATGATGTTATAGAGGAAGAAGATATTGAGGTTAGTAAAACAAAACCATTAGGAAGTGATATTGAAGAAGAAAATTTAGAAGAAAACAAAGTTATAAATATTAAGGAATCTAGGTCACACCCATTAGACAACATCATAGGTCACCTAAACCAACGAACACTTAGATCACAAGCGCAAGACAAAAATAATTTCTTTTTTTTTTGTGTCGACAATAGAGCCTAAGAATACAAATGAAGCCTTAAAGGATGAAAGTTGGATTATGGCTATGCAAGAAGAATTAAATCAATTCAAAACAAATGATGTTTGGGAACTAGTCCCAAATCCTAGGAATGTGACCATAATAGGAATTAAGTGGGTATTTAGGAATAAATTAGATGAGAATGGAATAGTAACTAGGAACAAAGCTAGGTTAGTCACCCAAGGTTATAATCAACAAGAAGGAATTGATTATGATGAAACTTATGCCCCCGTAGCTAGATTAGAATCCATTAGAATCCTTTTAGCTTATGCCTGCGCCCTAGACTTTAGGTTATACCAAATAGATGTGAAATGTGCATTCCTTAACAGTTTTATCAATGAGGAGGTATATGTGGCACAACCTCCAGGATTCATTGACTTCGCAAAACCTGATTGTGTTTATAAACTAAAGAAAGCTTTATATGGTCTTAAGCAAGCTCCAAAGGCTTGGTATGATAGACTAAAGGCATTCTTGGTTAAACATAATTATTCCATGGGAATGGTAGACAACACTCTCTTCACTAAAAGAAGTGACCCACATATTATCATTGTTCAAATATATGTCGATGACATTATATTTGGCTCAACTTGTCAAGAAATGTGTGATGAATTTGCCAAAATCATGCATGATGAGTTTGAGATGAGTATGATGGGAGAACTAAACTTCTTCTTAGGACTACAAATAAAACAACTAGAAGACGGAATATTCTTTAACCAATCTAAGTACATTAAGGAAATGCTTAAGAAATTTGGCCTAGAAGACTCTAAACCACTTAAGACACCTATGTCTACGGAAATTAAACTCACAAGAGATGAAGAGGGTGAGTCCGTAGATAATACTAAGTATAGAGGAATGATAGGAAGTCTACTATACTTAACGGCAAGTAGACCCGATATCATGTATAGTGTTTGCCTTTGCGCTCGCTTTCAAGAGGATCCCAAAACCTCTCACCTAGAAGCGGTTAAGCGTATCTTCCGATACATTAAAGGCACTATACACTTAGGATTATGGTATCCTAAGGGATCCGGCATAGAAACCATTGTCTATGCGGATTCGGATCATGCGGGAGACTACGTAGATAGAAAGAGCACTAGCGGTATTTGCACGTTTATGGGATGTTGTTTAACATCTTGGTTTTCGAAGAAGCAAACCGCTCTTGCTATTTCTACCACCGAAGCCGAATACGTAAGCGCTGGAAAGGCATGTCAACAAGCACTATGGATGAAACAAGCTCTCGTAGACTATGGCATTAGGTTAGAAAATATCCCCATTATGTGCGATAATAAAGGAGCTATAGACTTAAGTAAGAATCCCGTTCAACACTCTAGGACTAAACACATAGAAATACGCCATCACTTTCTTAGGGATAACGTACAAAAAGGAAACATCACTATAGAAAAGGTAGCCTCGGAAGATAACATTGCCGACATATTCACTAAGCCCCTTAAGCGTGAATCATTTAACCACTTGCGTTTAGGATTAGGAATGATGGAACAAATTGATTGAACTTTCTTGAAAAACCAAAACTTTCTGAAATTTCAAAATTCTGGACACTTTCAAGTGTCAGATGGGCGGACCCCTTAAATATATAAGGGCGGCCCCCTTAAAATTAAGGGGACCGGCCTCTATTTAAGGGGGCCGGCCATCTGATGGTGAAAGTTTCTGTGTTTTCGTTATTTTCCTCCAAAATCTGAGTCTAGGATTCTGTTTTGCACAAAATCAAGAATTGAGATATTTTGTTTGCATAATTATACTTTCAATAAAACCTCAATTCCTTTCCAAAACATTCTCACGATTAGGAAAACTCATTGTTGAATAAAAATAAAAACGTTTTTCTAAAATCATGCATAATAGTCTTACTCTCGTTATCTATAAGTATATAATCTAATGTATATGTATATATAACATTTAGAAGTAAGCAAATTTAATTCAAGGAGACTAAAGATTGTTTCTTAGGATTATTATTAGTTATTCATAAGAGTCGAAGCAATCTTTACTCCACATTTGTTTCATATAGGCACACACTAGAACAAAATCAAGATCTTCATGGTCACATTTGTTCCATCACTAGTTAGCCACTAATAGGTGCCTTCACTTAAGACTAGTTACCTTAGGTTTCATTAATTACTTAATTGTTTATTTGCTTTAAATGCATGCTTAATTATGTTTCTATGTTTAATTGCTAGCATATATGCTTTTCATGTAAGTTAGACTATGAAAATGCTTGCCTAGTTGCCTAAAGAGTTGGTCTTGCCCAAAACCAAACCTCAAAACAAACACTTTTCTGGAAAAACTTTACCAAAAACCCGTTTCTGGCAACCTGGATCCTCAGACCAGGGCGGCCCCCTTAAATCAAAGGGGCAGCCCCCTTAAAATTAAGGGGACCGGCCACCTAAAGGGGGCCGGCCATCTGCTGGACGAGGGTTGCTGTTCACTTTCTGCTTTTCAGCCTATTTCACCCTATCTTGATTCCTCATTTCCCTAAATTCACAACACCTTTTGTCAATCAAATCCAACACGTATTCTCCTTCCATAAACACAAAATCATCACACTATAAATGCTTCTCATCATCACAAATCATTGCTCACTCATCCAAACATGTCATCTCCCAACAACAAAAAACCCAAGTTTTCAAGAGTTGCTAAAATCTCCGTCAAGTCCGTATGGAGAAGAAAGCTTGATACTTGTCAAAAATCATCATCTATAAATGATGTTGTCTCTAGCCAACCAATACCCAAGCCTTCAAACTACCTAAATAATACCACTCTTCTACATCACCAAGACAACCTCATAATCACACTCACCAATAAAATTCCACCTTCACCCATCTCATCTCTACCAAATGATCCCTTTGAGGAAGATGCTCAATTTCAAAACAATCACCATCACTCTCATCCAAACATGAATCAAATGACTCATGACCAAACCACAAACCCAAATCGAAATCCAACTTCACCATCATCACCTACCTCCGAGCATGCAAAGTTCGTTGATGAGCTCAAGGAAGCTCATGAACTTAATGCTCTTCTTGCGTTGCACCTTACTCAACGCAATTTGGATCAACAACCCTCATCCTCCAATTCATCACCATCAAATCATTTGTTCCATCTTGAGAATCATGTCAACAATTGCATTTGTTGTACATTTCTCCAAGAACAACATCTTGTTCTCAATGAACGTCTCACTTGGATTGAGCATCTACTTACTAAAACATCGTCAACATCACCACCACCTAATCCTTCCACTCCATATCCATCACCTTCCAACCTTTAAATGCATCCTCCATGCCCCTCCATAAAATCACCAACACCATTTTGTTACCCAAGCAAGACCAAGAAATCTCATGATGGCAACTTAGTATTTTCTTAGTGTAGTTTACTAAGAGAAGCATATATGCATGCAAATGTACTAAAGATTATGTTTTAACATAATCTATTTTAATAAATTTATTAATGAATGTTTTGTTTTTGCCATGATTTTTACTTAATTGTCTTACTTTTACCATGTATTTGATTTATTATGTTTTGCTTTATTTGTATGCATTCTATATATATATATATATATATATATATATATATATATATATATATATATATATATTGTGCTCTCTAAATATTTTTGTAAGCATTCCATCTCTCGATTTCCTTTATGACCTCAAAACGAGGGGGAGTATACGTCAAGGGGGAGCTCCAAGTATATCAGGATAACCTTTTTGAGGCTAACAAAAAGGGGGAGAATTGATATAAACTTACAATAATACTTGTATATATATATATATATATATATATATATATATATATATATATTGTTTGTTTAATGAGTTTAGATTTTGTAATTATCAAAAAGGGGGAGATTGTTGACATAAATAATGCATAAAAACGTTATTTATATTTTTTGATATCTCTACGTTTTGATGATCACAAAATATAAAATCATTAAATGTAAGATTACTACGTAAACAAGTATTAAGCTAGTTTATATCATTTTATCCAACTTAATCACTTAAGGTATGAATAAACAAGTGCTTAATACATCTCATGATCAAAGGGGTATTTAATTAATTATTACAAAGTTTATTTAATAATATAAACATATTATATATTTTTGAAAAACACTTTTGGTAATAAAAAAAATGTTTAAATCATACTAAATATATGAATTCAAATTTTTAACCAAAATCAGTTAGTTTTTCACCAAATAAACTTTCCCCACTAAAAGACAGAAAATCTGGCCGTTACAGCTGGGCGGCCTCCTTAATTATAAGGGGCGGCCCCTTTAATTTTAAGGGGGCCGGCCACGCTCCTCTGTCAGATTTTGTCAGAAATTTTCTCCTATAAATATCACCTCAAACCTGGTATTTTTCTCACCTCTTGCACGAAAATTTTCAGATCTAAATCTCTCTAAACATCTTCTAAAACCCTTTGATTATTAATCCTTGTTTCAAGTGATTCAATCCCTCATCATCCATCCTCATCCAAAGTGCAAGAGAATAATACTCCTTCAACCTCAAGTTTAAGAAGTATTGTATATTTGTTGTGTATATTGTGTATAGCATTTGTGAAGTAGTGTTGTGATTATAGTAAGTAGTTCTAGGAGAGCTAGTTGTGAATAGAAGTTGGGTAGAGAAGAAGATTAAGTAGTGAAGTGGTGTGTAGTAGTGAAGAAGTTGAGGTGTGTACAAGTAGTGAAGAAGTAGTGATAAGTTGTGGTGTGTGGTGAGATTGGTTCTAGCTAGGATTAGGACCCGACATTTAGCTTAGTATCGTAAATTGGTGTAAGCAAAAGTCGTGTAAGGTTTTCTCCGCCATAAGGGAGCTTGTTGACATAGTGAAGAAAACTCCCGAGTTAGGTGCTCGGGGAGTGGAGTAGGACGAAGAGGAGATTCGTAGCCGAACCACTATAAATCATTTGTCTCACTGTGCCATCCTTCCATCGCTATCCTTTTACATACTTACTTACATACTTGTCATATTATATACTTGTTGATATCGTAGTTTATAATTGTGCAAGTCTTTTGGTATCATATAAAGTTCGGATTGGTGTTTTCATAAACAAAGTTTTTGTAAATTAAAAAGACGTAAAATTATTCAAAACCCCCCCCCCCCCTTTCTAGTTTTCCACAAGAGTAGAGAAAGAAAGAGATGGAGAGGATTCTAAAAACACACATTCATTTCACACACAAGCACACCTCCAAATGAGACCATTTGGAGGTATTTATACTTCATACATTAGGCCTTATGAGGCTTTCTTTGGGCTTGGGCTTATGGGCTTGTTTTCTTAACTAATACAAGGCTTTTCATTAACTCCTAACCTATTAGATTAACAAGTCCAACGCCCACTATTAATTTTTATAACTATTTCTAATAGACGACACACCATATTACAAATATTAGAACGACCATCACTTTTCTATAAACCTTAAATGCTAACAGTATTCTATTAACAAACAAGTGATCAGCCTATTTTTTCATTATTTTGTTGTTGTTTTGTATTGCTAAACGCCTTCTCTGAACAATCCTTGATTGTTTTGTTGTCTCCGGTATACCATATCACATCCACAAGCAACGCCTCTTTCTTCTTTGTGTATCTCGTTATTTATACACAAGGTTTCTTTCTTGACGTCTTCCTTTTCCTTGTTGTGTTGTAAAGCAACAGGTTGCTTTCTTCTTCTTTATTGTCGTGTACAAAAGACCAAAAGAGGTTTCCTAAAAATTGTTCTCTTCTTCTAAACCCTTCTGTTGTCGCGTACTGAGATCACAACAAAAGCAGGCCACCACTTCGTTTGGTGTCCTTCCGTTTGCAAATTCGACACTAGATAAGTTGTATACTACTTTCTTGCGTCCCTTGGTTATCTAGGCAACATATCTCTATTTTAAACGTCGCGTACTTCTTTCCTGAATCAAAATGTTCAGCGTGTTTCTTTCCTCTTGTTTTGTTGTCGCGCTCCAATGATCACAACAAACCTCCCACCAATTCGTTTGGTGTCCATATTTGTTCTTTCAATCTTTGTTGGATTGAAGTCGCTGCTATCTTGCAACTTCCGTTGGTCCTGATCATGCACTATCTTCCCAACAATCCGTCGGGTCTCTTCCCTTCTAAGTCTCTTGATGATTTTGATCAAAGACTTGAATCAAACTTGTAATCTTGCAACCTTCGGTCTTTCTTTGTTTTTCCCAGGTTTGAACCTTTGGCTCTTGATACCAATAGAGAATCGATGCACAGGTTGTTTCACAGGTTTATTTCTATAAACGAATTCAGACATAAGAACAAGATTTGACAAGAATATGATTCTTATTAACAACATAACATAATCTGTGGTTACATTGTTACAAAGAGACACACCTTTCTAAACGTTACATTGTATCCTATGTATACTAAATGAATGGACATGAACCAAACATTGTGACTGTTTGAAGGGTTGTGAACAAAGCGACACACCCTTTCACAATTTATAGAAAATAAATAATAACTAACTTAACTAACTTTTTGGTTATTAATTTCTATTTAACGACTTTGGTCCTTTAACTATCGTTATTTACATATGTACAAGACTTACACAATTACAAGGTCCAACACCTGCTAATAGTGAAAGTGCACTTTTGAAAGCTGTAGCTAGTCAGCCCGTCTCTGTTGCCATTGATGCAAGTAGGTCTGACTTCCAGTTCTACTCTAGCGGTGCGTTTACAGGAGAGTGTGGGACGGAACTTGACCATGGTGTTACTGCCATCGGTTACAGAACGAGTGATCATGGGACTAAGTATTGGCTGGTGAAGAACTCCTGGGGAACAAGTTGGGGTCAAGAGGGGTATATAATGATGGAAAGAGATGTTCAGGCTAAATAAGGCATTTGTGGCATTGCCATGCAGGCTTCGTATCCTACTGCCTAATTCATGGAAGACCTAATGTAATTATCGTATATAATATGAATGTCTTGTTATGTTAATACAACGAAACTCGATCGTATATTATGAAATTGTTATTAAAAATAATTTTATAATATGGCTGCAATTATCACATGATTAATCACAAAATTTGTGCGCTTGAATTTCTTTTCATATATCAACATATTGCCTCTTTAAATGTACAAACTTCAAAGTTATAAATTGCTAAACGATTTATAGCTAGTCCAAGTCTAGCAGAAGTCAATTGATGAACATGCAATGTCAAGATACAGAGTAACTAAATGATTAAATGTGTTAACCCGAGTCCCTTGAATGCTCCTCTAAAAATAAAAGATCTCAAATGCAGATGAAGTGGTATTTTCTTATGATTATCAGTCGGTAGATGCTCATGCTTGAGATTACACGAGCAAATAATATGATGATATTAAAGTAGTCTATGCAGTAATTAAAAAAATTGTATAACGCTTCAGCTTGCTAAAAGGACTGTCAACGTAAATACAGGTTCTTGCACGTGAATGACTTAATTTATGCCCCGCGCATTTTTTTATCAACTCTCCATTTCTAGCAAATCAGACTGTCGAATAAAAATGTGACAAAATTCTACGCTCTCT
This sequence comes from Artemisia annua, assembly GCA_014162995.1. Lineage (NCBI taxonomy): Eukaryota > Viridiplantae > Streptophyta > Magnoliopsida > Asterales > Asteraceae > Artemisia > Artemisia annua. Next base: position 52,291 of record LBNU01030219.1, on the reverse strand, counting down.
ACCTTATTCCACATTTTGGAAAGAATAGATTTGATAGAAAGAAAAACACTTTTCAAGTCTTTGTTACCATTTCATGACATACACAAACACACGAATTGTCCTTGATTTCATTTTTGGCCTTTCCACGCAAGCGTATGAAACATCCGCTTCGTGTCCCAAACTCCAATGATCAACTGCAGCAAGACAGATGTTGTCGAGGTCTGTAGCATTTCTTAGTTGCGCGAGAATTCATGTAGTAACTGTTTATTTTGATTTTTAGAGCATACATAGAAATCATTGTAACAAACTACGATTCATTGTTACATATTTAATGTACAATCCCCCATTTATAATTCAACTAAACTTTTGACTAATCTTTTCTTATCCTATGAGTGTCCAAGTAAGTTGTTAATCCTTTAACGATTCTTAAGTGAGTCCTAGAGGTGCATATCAATTGGTATCAGAGTTGCCTTTTTAGCAACTCATATCAATATTACGACGAGCCAGTTATTTTTCGGCGAGTTCATTATTTCCGGTTAGATTCTTGGTCAATTCTTGATCAATTTTTGTTAAGAAACGGTTATGCTAGACAAGATTCTTTGTTGATTTCTTAATCTAGTTGAATTACAATGCCTCCTTCAACAATAAATACTTCAAGTAACAATAATTGATATGTTGTATAAGGGTGTTTGGTTGTGTTATAGTTACGCATTCCGCTGTCTCCTTAGTTTGTGATTATGGAAAAGGGCGAGGTATGGTTTGCTGGATGAGTTGTATAGGGGTGTTTAGTTGTGCATAAGGCTGAGCAACGCAGACCCAGAACCGACCAATTTGAGAGAACCGACCGAACCGAAGGACCAGCGGTATGGTCTTGGTCTTGATTTTTTCTTTAATTCGGTCTTGGTCCGGTTCGGTTCGGTCCGTCGTACAAACCGACAATTTTGCCTTCTTGGATGATGCGTGGTTTTGCGACCTTACAACAGGTTTTACCTCTCAAGGGATCTTCAGAGGCTTGCAATCCCCACCAGCCTGTGTACCTGACCGATGTAGTATAGTGTAGTGGCAAGTACCGGGGGATTGATCGTTCTCTAGGGGAATAGTGTCGTTAGGATTGAAAAGCTACTCTAATAGGTCTAAGGGTGAGGGAAGATTCTTTTTTTGTATCTTATGTTTTTAGGAAAGCAAGTAAAATTATCTCGGGTTTGAAGGAGTGGGCGGAATTAGTTGCTAGTCAACTAACCCAAATAACTATAAATGCAAATAAAATAAAATAAACGAAAATAAATAGTTGTGAAAACTAATATGGAGAGAAGTGTGTTTACTTAGACTTCATTACTCCCTAACTATCATTTACCGGTTGATTAGTGTGTTATAATTGCGTGGATGACGGGTTGCATTCCTTAATACCAGTCGTGGGGGTGTGTA
>LBNU01030219.1:30096-50816 GCA_014162995.1 Artemisia annua | reverse complement strand
TAAAGACTTATGTTCGGTTGAATAATATATGTTTAGTTGGGAATTGTTCACTTACATTGGTGAATAGTTTATCTAGAGTGTGGTTGCTATAGTTCCACATGTTTCTTATCATTGAAATTCTCATCATATTTGGTTATATTAGAACTTGTCTCGTTTATTGTTTAGATTAATTATTATTGTGGTTTGATCCGTGACAATCATAACCACCAACTTGTTACTTGCTTAAACAAACAAACAACACTTGAGTGCAACCAAGTCTCTTGGGACGATCTCGACTTACCCACCTTTACTACATCGAACGAGTATACTTGCTCGTATGTGCTAAAGAATTAATCGGATAAATCGTGTTTATAAATTTTAAAACTTGCACTAACTAAAAACCAACACCAAGTTTTTGGCGCCGCTGCCGGGGACGGCGTCAGCCTCTATAACCTGACGCCGTCAGAATGTAAAATCTATATATAGTTTTCTATTTTTCATTCATTAAGTGTGGAACTTTGTGGAGAACCTTTGGCACCAAACCCTAGACGAATTTTCTGTACTTTTTAGGGTTTCCAACCCTTGGAACCCTCATGCTTAATTAAAGATAAGTCTTCACTTTAATTCAATCAATATGTGTATGTGTTGGTTGATTATCTATTTTGCTTGTCTTTTAATTAACATGTGTAGCTAAATTCTCTTGTGTTTGCTTAGATCTAATGAAACCTAACTATTAATTATTGGTTAATTGATGTGTTGTTGTTTGTTGGGATGATTGTTCCATCAATATTAGGCTCAAGAAAACTGGCCAGCCTCCTTTATGGTAACGTGCTTGAACGTCTTGGGAAACATGTAGCCAAAGCATACTAGGCTATTAAGGTAGTATTTAACGCATGAGCCACTATTTACAATCCCTATGGTTGTGCCGTCCATGGCATAGGAGGAGATAAGAGCTCATAGAATTGGAGAGATATGTATGCCACTCCATGAGTTATTAGGAATACACCCTTCATCCACACAAGTAACATACATATCAATTAACCGGTAAAAGATAGTTAGGGAGTAATGAAGTCTAAGTAAACACACTTTTCTCTATATTGTTTTCACAACCAAATAGTTTAGTTATTTTATTTTCTTTTGCAATAGTAGTAATTTTGGGTTAGTTGACTAGCAACTAATTCCGCCCACTCCTTCAAAACCGAGATTTTACTTGCTTTCCTAAAAATATAAAAATACAAAAAGAATCTTCCTTCACCCTTAGACCTATTAGAGTAGTTTTTCTGTCCTAACGAACACTATTCCCTGTGAGAGAACGATCAATCCCCCGTACTTACCACTATCCTATACTACATCGGTCAGGTACACTGCCTGGTGGGGTTGTAAGCCTCTTGAGATCCCTCGAGAGGTAAAACCTGTTGTAAGGTCACAAAACCACGCATCAAGTTTTTGGCGCCGCTTCCGGGGAATAGTTATTGTTTAGGTAGAATTTTTATTTTATTAGGTCTACTCGCTAGATTCCTTTCTAGTGAGATTTTTATTTTATTTTTTAGGATTTATTTAGTCTATCTTTTTCTTCGTGTTTCTGTTCGTAGTAACTTACTCATTAATTATTCCGTTGGCCATTATGGAAAACGCGAATCCACCCCTCACACCCGACGAAATAGTGTCATTGCGACACCGAGTCGAAAGTGAGATTAAGGAGCTTAAAGAGCTTAGTAGTCTGATTGATGCTCAATTAGATCATGCACTTAATGACCTTGCGGGCGCCATGTACGCGTGCAAGGATTTAGAATGTGATGACCCTAAGAGTTTAGAAAGTTTTGAGGAAAGAGGAAGCGAGAGAATAGGTGATGAATACTTTAATCTTTACCCCACTAAGGAAGAGATCACTTATTACCACAACCTAATTGATAACCCTCGCTCTCCCTTCACTAAAATTGACCCAAAAGTAAAAAGAGGTGACCCTAGGAACGTTAAGATACCATGCATGATAGGTTATAAATACGTTAATCAAGCGTACATTAATTTTGAATCCCCAATCAACGTTATGTCTTCGAGTGTCTACAATGATATAGTGAACAAGAGGCTTACCCCTAGGAAGGACCCCCAACTACCCCGGTGGAGTTTGTAATTTTGTCGGGAGGGTTAGAGATTTACATATCTTAGTTGGGAACTTTACATATGTCACCGACTTCATGATTTTTGAGAATTTAGCAAGTGTTATAGACTGTAGCTTGTCCCATGTCGTATTAGGTAAGCCTTTCATAAGGGAATCCAAGTTAAGTTACGATGAATTGGAGGGGACAATTCAATTTTCTAATGAGACCGATATGATTAAATATAGAATGCCCACTAAGATGAAAGAACTTCGATTTGTGTCTCGGTTAGAGAAGGACTACATTAGTGCAATTGAGGATATTAATGATGAAGATAAGAGAAAGGGCATGAATTATGTGTGGGAAAAACGGAGCCTCTACTATAAGGATTGCTTGACCCTCGGGCCTAAGTATAAAGTAGATAAAGAGGTTGCCAATAAGATTGTAGAGGCAATTGGTAAGAAAGTGATGAGCATTTACAAAGGGTATTTGCAATCGGATCCGAAATTTGAAGCGTTTGTTAAGGATGACTTAGGAACCGTGACCAACGACGAAGTCACGTAATATACGGTGACTTTGAGTCTAGCTACAAGACTCGTTAATAAAGAAAAGCGCTTCTTGGGAGGCAACCCATGCTTTGTGTTTGTTTGTTTGTTTATTTGATTTTATTTGTTTCCGTATGTAAGTTATATTTCTTGTCATTGATTCATGCTTCAAACTAAAATGTGAAAATGCTTTATTTTGTTTTTAACTTCGTCTTAACTACATATAAAGGTATTTCGCAAAAGCTAAGTGTAAGGGAAATCTAAATCGGTTTATAAAGAACGAATGAACATGAATCATAACAATGTAAATTAACATACATATTAGTATTTGTTTGAGTCAAATGCTTGTATCGAGTCATGAATTTTTTCCAGAATTTTTGCAAGAATTCCAGGAAGTAAGATCTAGTTTTTTCAGAATTTTTCCGGAAACTTAACATGAGAATTCTGTCAGATCATTCTGACGGCGTCAGGCATAACACCTGACGGCGTCAGGTTAAAATTTCTGCAATTTTTGAAAGTTTTGTATTTCTTCCGAAAACCTAAAAAGTTTTGTCAATTCTTTAACTTATAATCTCCAGGAATTCTGCAAAAATATTCATTCCACAAGCATTATATCCTAGTATATAGATTTTACCGCCGATTTTATGCGAGGTTGGCCTTTATCTTTTTCACGTTAACAGGTTATTTTGGACAAGAAGACGTCTATTATTTTGGAAGGGAAGCTTTGAACGTTTGTCTTTCTTGGAAGAAGATCTAACCATGTTACCTCATTATCCACATCAAACGATTCAGGGGAGTATTTACATTCTTTCATTTTATTTACTTTTACGTCTTCTTTCTATTTGAACATTGGGGACAATGTTCGGTTTAAGTGTAAGGGGGGTAAATGAAGGCACCGTTGAGAATACACTTACGCTTGATGTTTTGCTTTGTTTGATAGTAAATTTGTAATAAAACCAAGAGAAATATTTGTTAGGGCAATTTTAGCGCCAATTTAAAATTTTTTACAACATTTAGAAGTGAAACCTTGATCTTAATGAGCGTCTCATGGATAGGAAATTGTATGACTAGCACAAAACCGTACCACTAAAAAATTTTCCACCCCAAATATGTGAGGTTCGCCCCTAGAATTGGTAGGAAAAGCATCCATCTTTGGTGCTATGATGTGAGTACCGGTAGTATTTAGATTCTAGAACTTGCGTTAGGACCATCTCAAATCCACAAGTGAGACTACATTCGTGTAGTTAAGATTTACTACATGATAAGAGGCATTAGGATTAACCCATTGTTTTACACCCGTATATTTGTTATAATTACATTGACTTCATTGGTCAAGTAATTCTCCCACACCCTTTGCGTTGTATCCATTTTTGGTACACGATACCCCTAGTACACCCCTCCGAGCCTATCCTTTCGTTTCGACCTTTGAGCATCTTACTCAAAGTGAGAATTTGTTTACACCCCACTAAATGTACACCCAAATCGCCTTAGCCTACCTTGTATGCACCCACCTTTGGTGCATTATTGTGAAAACATTTGTTAAACCCTTAGTTAATTATCCGGTCAATTACATGGTTGCTAAGTTAAGTCATATCCTTGTACATATTGTTTTGGGACGATTGGGACTCATGGGTAAAGTACTAGTGTAATGAAGTAATGGGGAAGAACAACATTATTACCCCCATACGTGCTAAATATTTAAAAAGTACTCCAAGTTTTTCGATTATCTTAATTCGAGTCATTAGAATAGTGATTGTAAAGTTATGTAAAGATTCAAGTGTAAGGGGAATGCAAATCCCCTATGATGTATTATTTTGGATGGTAGGGCAAGAGTGTATGAAAAAAAAATCGAAAAATCAAGAAAAATACAAAAAAATATGAAAAAGAAAGAAGAAAAACATACGGACTACCATCCCGTTTCCTTTTATGTTCCTTTTTAGTTTTTGTTATTTCATTTTTAGACTAAGATTGAGTCGAGTCTTGACTTAAGCAACGATGTAGAGTGCATGTATTTGATCATGATAATTAACTCGCCACCACTAAAATACCCTTTATTCCAACCAAACCGTGTTATCATATCCCTACACCTTACGTTACAACCCTTTATAAAGCCCTCTTTGATAGTTTATCTTAGGTGCTTACGCCTAGTGGAGGAGTAATTGATCCTTTCCCAAGCCTATGGTAATCTATTTGCTATGACAGGTAGTGAGTGTTATTTTCCGTTTCCATTTATGAGATATAAACTTTATGACATTTGAGAGATGTGAGAATCCAAACACTATTTGTGAGGTGCTAGTGTATGATTTCCGTGCTTGTTATGATTAGGGTCTAATAACTATTTGTTGTAATTACTTTTATATTCGTGTTAAATGACCCCTAACTCATATTTTGATTGGAATAAAAGCTCATTTGCTTGAGGACAAGCAAATCTCAAGTGTAAGGGTATTTGATGAGACGAAAAGTGTTACGCTTTTAGGGGGTCATTTAAGCCCTAATTCGTATAAATGTGATCAAATATTGCCCTAAATCGTTCCTTTTGTCATTTTAGGTACTTTTGAGAGGAATTCTGGAAAACATGCATATTCGGACGTTTTTGGAGCATAAAAGTGAAGAAAACGACAAAGTCTCAAAAGATGAAGATTTACAACCTGACGGCGTCAGAAGTCACAAGGTGACGCCGTCAGAAAGCCTTGACAAAAGAGTGGAAACCAATTATCAGATGACGGGCCAGAAAGATTTTGGAAATTAACACCTGACGCCGTCAGGTGTTAGAAGTTGTAGGCCGTCAGGTTATGAGTTAAAGAGTGACGGCCTAGAGAGGAATAGAGAGTGACGGCGTCATAAGTGGATCTAGGCCATCCGAGAAACCTAATGGCGGCGAGCTAACGGCGTCAGCCTCTATAACTTGACGCCGTCAGAATGTAGAATCTATATATAGTTTTCTATTTTTCATTCATTAAGTGTGGAACTTTGTGGAGAACTTTTGGCACCAAACCCTAGATGAATTTTCTGTACTTTTTAGGGTTTCCAACCCTTGGAACCCTCATGCTTAATTAAAGATAAGTCTTCACTTTAATTCAATCACTACGTGTATGTGTTGGTTGATTATCTCTTTTGCTTGTCTTTTAATTAACATGTGTAGCTAAATTCTCTTGTGTTTGCTTAGATCTAATGAAACCTAACTATTAATTATTGGTTAATTGATGTGTTGTTGTTTGTTGAGATGATTGTTCCATCAATGTTAGGCTCAAGAAAACTGGCCAACCTCCTTTATGGTAACGTGCTTGAACGTCTTGGGAAACATGTAGCCAAGGCATACTAGGCTATTAAGGTAGTATTTAACGCATGAGCCACTGTTTACAATCCCTATGGTTGTGCCGTGCATGGCATAGGAGGAGATAAGAGCTCATAGAATTGGAGAAATATGTATGCCACTCCATGAGTTATTAGGAATACACCCTTCATCCACACAAGTAACATACATATCAATTAACCGGTAAAAGATAGTTAGGGAGTAATGAAGTCTAAGTAAATACACTTTTCTCTATAATGTTTTCACAACCAAATAGTTTAGTTATTTTATTTTCTTTTGCAATAGTAGTAATTTTGTGTTAGTTGACTAGCAACTAATTCCACCCACTCCTTCAAAACCGAGATTTTACTTGCTTTCCTAAAAATATAAAAATACAAAAAGAATCTTCCTTCACCCTTAGACCTATTAGAGTAGTTTTTCTGTCCTAACGAACACTATTCCCTGTGAGAGAACGATCAATCCCCCGTACTTACCACTATCCTATACTACATCGGTCAGGTACACTGCCTGGTGGGGTTGTAAGCCTCTTGAGATCCCTCGAGAGGTAAAACCTGTTGTAAAGTCACAAAACCACGCATCAGTAGTACACATCCGATCATGTTTCTTAAGACGTTCAAGCAAGTTACCGTATAGGAGGTTAGCCAGTTTTCTTAAGCTTAACATCGATAAACATTCATCCAATACAATTAATAACACACCATTCAACCAATAATTAATAGTTAGGTTTCATTAGATCTAAGCAAACACGAAGAAAACCTAGTCTATCATGTTAAACAAAAGACAAGAACAAGATAGAATCAAACAACGCATAGACATATTGAATGATTAATTGATAACTTATCTTCAATGTAACATGGAAGATCTCAAGGTGAAAAACCTTGAAAAAGCTACTAAAATTCGTATTAGGGTTCCTCTCTAAAAAGTTCCACACAATGAATGAAAATTGCGAAAATATATATAGGAAAACAGATCTGACGACGTCACTCTTTGGGTTGTGACGTCGTCACCTCGCCGTGCTAGGGTTTCCTAACAGCCTCTTGACGTCGTCCCCCTTTAAGTCCCAAAATTCCATTCTGGCTTATCAAGGACAATCTTCACATCCACCTCCGTTTCTCTAGCTTGACGGCGTCACCTCCTAGACCTTGATGCCGTCATGGGTACTGTTCCAGCTAATTCAGAGACTTTGTCATTTTCTTCACTTTTATGCTTCAAAAAAGTCCAAAATGCTTCCTTTTCCAGATTTCTTCTCCAAAGTATCTAAAATGACAAAAGGAACGATTTAGGGCAATATTTGATGAAATGATTACGATTTAGGGCTTAAATAACCCCCAAAAGCGGTACACTTTTCGCCTCATCAAATACCCTTACACTTGATATTTGCTTGTCCTCAAGCAAATGCGCTTTTATTCTAATCAAAATACAAGTTAGGGGTCATTTAACACTAATATAAAAGTAATTACAACAAATAGTCATTCCCCTTCAATAATAATAAGCACGGAGATTACATACTAGCACTTCACAAGTAGTGTTTAGATACTCACATCTCTCAGGTGTCATAAAAGTATATCTCACAAATGAAAATGAATAATATCTCTCACTACCTGTCATAGCAAATAGATTACCATAGGCTTGGGAAAGGATCAAAAACCTTCTCCACTAGGCGTAAGCACCTAAGATAAACTATCAAAGAGGGCTTTCCAAAGGGTTGTAACATGAGGTGTAGGGATATGATAAACACGGGTTTTGTTGGATAAGGGATATTTTACTGGTGGCGAGTTAAAGATCTTGATTAATTACATGTACAACATGGCGTTGCTAAGCCAAGACTAGACTCGACTTAAGCTAATCAAAAACTAATAAAACATAAAATAAACATAAAAGGAAATGGGATGGTAGTCCGTATGTTTATTTTTACTTTGCTTTTTCTCATTTTTTTTCTTTTTTTTCGATTTTTTTTTTGCATACACTCTTGCCCTACCATCCAAAATAATACATCATAGGGGCCTCGGTTCTCCCCTTACACTTGAATTTTTACATACTTTACAAATAACTATTCTAATGACTCGAATTAAGATAATCGAAACACTTGGAGTACTTTTAAAATATTTAGCACATATGGGGGTAATAATGATGTTCTTCCCCATTACTCTATTACACTAGTACTTTACACATGAGTCCTAATCGTCCCAAAACAATATGTACAAGATATGACTCGACTTAGCAACCATGTAATCAATTAGATAATTAACTAAGGGTTTAAACAAATGTTGTCACAATAATGCACTAAAGATGAGTGCATACAAGGTAGGCTAAGGCGATTTGGGTGTACATTTAAGTGGGTTGTAACAAATTCTTCCTTTAAGTAAAATGCTTAAAGTTAGAAACGAAAAGGATAGGCTCTGGAGGGTGTACTAGGGGTATCGTGTACTAAAAGTGAGTACAACGCAAGGGTGTAGAAGAATTAATTGACCAATGTAGCCAAAGTAATTATAACAAAAACACAGGTGTAAAACAATGGGTTAATCCTAATGCCTCTTGTCATGTAGTAAATCTAACTACGCAAATGTAGTCTCACTTGTGGATTTGGGATGGTCCTAACGCAAGTTCTAGAATCTAAATGCTACCGGTACTCACATCATAGCATAAATGCTTTTCCTACCAATTCTAGGGGCGAACCTCACATATTTGGGCAGGAAAAAATTTTTAGTGGTACGGTTTTGTGCTAGTCATATAACTCCTATCCATGAGACGCTCATTAAGACCAAAGTTTCACTCCTAAATGTTGTAAAAAAATTTAAATTTGGCACTAAAATTTCCCTAACATGTATTTCTCTCAGTTTTATTACATACCCACCATTAAACAAACAAAAATCAAGCGTAATTGCATTCTCTAAGGAATCGTAATTTACCCCCCCCCCCCTACACTTAAGATGAACATTATCCCCAGTGTTCAAATAATAAGATGCAAAAGTAAATAAGCTAAAAGAATGAAATCAAATACTTCCCTGATTCGCTCGGTGGATAAAGTGGTAACATGGTTAGATCTTCTTCCAAGAGAATGTAGAAGCTCCAAGATTAAAGCATTGCCAAAAGCTTGATTCCACATACATCTCCTTGTCCAAAATAACCTGTTAAACCTAAGAAAACAAACACGAAAACCTGCATAACATAGGCGGGATAAATCTGTATAAGGATATAATGCTTGTGGAATGAATATTTTGCAGATTCCTGGATTTTATAAGTTAGAGATTTAATAACGCATTTTATAATTCCAGAAGAAAAACAAAACTTACAAAAATTTCAGAAAAATGCACCTGACGCCGTTAGGTTGGAGCCTGACGCCATCAGAAGTGATCTGACAGATTTTTCATGTTAAGTTTCCGGAAAATTTCTGGAAAAACTCAATTCTTAATTCCTGGAAATCCTGCAAAATATCATTATGACTCGATACAAGCATTTGACTCAAACAATCACTAATATGTATGCTAATTTATTATTGTTATGATTCATGCTCCATTCATTCTAATAAACCGATTTAGATTTCCCTTACACTTATCTTTTGCAAAATACCTTTATATGTAGTTAAGACGAAGTTAAAAACAAAATAAAGCTTTTTCACAATTTAGTTTGAAGCATGAATCAATAACAATAAAAATAAAACATACATACGGAAGCAAATAAAATCAAACACACAAACAAATAAAGCTTGGGTTGCCTCCCAAGAAGCCCTTTTCTTTATTAACGAGTCTTGTAGCTAGACTCAAAGTCACGGTCATCTAGTGTCACTAATGCTCACGTATCCAAGTGTGAGCCACCTAATTGTTGCCTCATCTCACTTATAGTCATCACTTAGCTCAAAACATCTGCGATAATACCTCTTATTCTTTTCATGAGGATATTTGAGCCCTTTTCTTATGTCCTTCTCACTCAACATATCTAGAGGGGGAAGCCTATTACATCCCTTAATAGAAACATTCTTATACCTAGGGTGTGCACGGGGCATTTGATACACAAAATCTTCATCCCCGTATGAAAATGTAATTAACCCTTCCATGAGTTTTTCATCTAAATTGGTTAACCTTTTGAAGGGTTTTCCAAACACAACTTGGGTTAAGTTACTATCAACAAACTCGCCTAAATTCTCCATAACCATAAAGTCAACTAAATAAACAAAGCTCCCAACAAATACGTGCAATGTTTTAGTTCTAGCAACAATATTATCTCCTTGGTATTCTAACTCATTCACCATGATTCTATTATATTCAGCGCATGAGATTATGTTCATGGGTAAGGACGAGTTAAGGTAAGCGTCAAAGCTCCTAAATCCAATCTTACAAGGGAATTGCATGTTAAAAAGGCTGTCTTTTTCAATTTTTGTTCTAGGGTCGACATTCCTAATAGGATAAGCCTCTTCCTCTCTCCTAACATCATTAACAACCTCACCATCACCTAGATCCTCATCGGAATCTGAATAATAAAAAGGTCCATTTTCATGGTCGGTGTCGTGGTCAGATTCATCCATCTCAGAATTGTTACCAAAATGGTGGTCGGGCGAAAGGTTGTTGTTTTCAACAATGGGAGCAGGGATGGGTAGTTGAAAGTTCCTTCGGCGAAACACATGAATAACAGGGATCAAACGATCAATATTACTCATGAAGTGGTCACAAGAGATTACAAACAAAGGCACAAAGAAAAAGATAGACTAAAGGAATCCTAGAAAAATAAAATAAAAATCTCACTAGAAAGGAATCTAGTGAGTAGACCTAATAAAATAAAAATTCAACCTAAACAATAACTATTCCCCGGGCTGCGGCACCAAAAACTTGATGCATGGTTTTGCGACCTTACAACAGGTTTTACCTCTCAAGGGATCTTTAGAGGCTTGCAATCTTCACCAGGCAGTGTACCTGACCGATGTAATATAGTGTAGTGGCAAGTACCGGGGGATTGATCATTCTCTAGGGGAATAGTGTCGTTAGGATTGAAAAGCTACTCTAATAGGTCTAAGGGTGAGGGAAGATTCTTTTTTTGTATTTTATGTTTTTAGAAAAGCAAGTAAAATTATCTCGGGTTTGAAGGAGTGGGCGGAATTAGTTGCTAGTCAACTAACCCAAATAACTACAAATGCAAATAAAATAAAATAAACGAAAATAAAATAGTTGTGAAAACTAATATGGAGAGAAGTGTGTTTACTTAGACTTCATTACTCCCTAACTATCTTTTATCGGTTGATTAGTATGTTATAATTGCGTGGATGACGGGTTGCATTCCTTAATACCAGTCGTGGGGGTGTGTACGAACTTTCCCAACTCTACAAGCTCCTACTTCACTCCTATGTCGAGCCGACTAAAAGCTCCTAACATGGGATCACTAGAATTCGCTCATGCATTATACAACCATATAATCGTAGTACACATCTGATCATGTTTCTTAAGACGTTCAAGCAAGTTACCGCATAGGAGGTTAGCCAGTTTTCTTAAACTTAACATCGATAAACATTCATCCAATACAATTAATAACACACTATTCAACCAATAATTAATAGTTAGGTTTCATTAGATCTAAGCAAACACGAAAAAAACCTAGCCTAGCATGTTAAACAAAAATCAAGAACAAGATAGAATCAAACAACACATAGACATATTGAATGATTAATTGATAACTTATCTTCAATGTAACATGGAAGATCTCAAGGTGAAAAACCTTGAAAAAGCTGCTAAAATTCGTATTAGGGTTCCTCTCTAAAAAGTTCCACACAATGAATGAAAATTGCGAAAATATATATAGGAAAACAGATCTGACGGCGTCACTCTTTGGGTTGTCACGCCGTCACCTCGCCATGCTAGGGTTTCCTGACGGCCTCTTGACGTCGTCCCCCTTTAAGTCCCAAAATTCCATTCTGGCTTATCAAGGACAATCTTCACATCCACCTCCATTTGTCTAGCTTGACGGCGTCACCTCCTAACCCTTGACGCCGTCATGGGTACTGTTCCAGCAGATTCAGAGACTTTGTCGTTTTCTACACTTTTATGCTCCAAAAACATCCAAAATGCTTCCTTTTCCAGATTTCTTCTCCAAAGTACCTAAAATGACAAAAGGAACGATTTAGGGCAATATTTGATCAAATAATTACGATTTAGGGATTAAATGACCCCCCAAAAGCGGTAAACTTTTCGCCTCATCATTGGACCAGACCGGACCAACCAGGACCGGACAGAACACATTCAGTCCGGTCCTCGATCTAGGTTTTTTGGCTATTTCGGTCTCAGTCTTGGTCGGTCCGGTCCGGACTTAGACAGATACTCACCTGAAGTTGCGTATACTGATGCAGTCTGCAGGATACCTGTTTGGTTGGCAATAATAGTGAGGTTAATGGTCTTCCGTTGTGAGTATTATAGTGGTGTTTGGTTGTGTTAAAGCGTAAACTGATATTTTTGTTGTAAGTGTTTGAATACGTTTTGATTGTGTTACCGTCAAGTGATAAAAAAATTTCTTTTTTGAAAAAGTGATTTTGTTGCCGCATTTGTGTAATTTATGTTTGTTTGTTTGGATTTAGTGTATATGTCGATCTGGACTTCTCAAGGGAAATTGGCTATTATTCGATAAATTGACATCTGACATTGTACTAAACAAGCAAGTTGGCTTTCTAGATAATGCAAGTAGTTGATAAATTGTTATATTTATTTTCATTGGTTCTATTACAAAAAATCATATATTTTGCTAGTTAATGGAATCTCTCTTTTTATTTTCTATAGCTTTCTGCTGATACGCACCATCAAAAACAATATGAGATCGACCAAGTGGCACTTATAACAGTTACTCCTCTAGTTACATTGGCCGCTCAATAAATGAGGTTTTAATGATGTGTTTCTCTTCAAATGGTAGTCGTTTATTCATGCTATATATTTACAGTTGTATTTCTATTTAGTGATGATGTGGTTACTTTAATGATGTTGTGTGAATACATGTCATTTCCCTTTGATTGTTGTGTTTATTGATGTAAATATAACATGTAGGGTTTCCTAAATGCCATCTTGGTTTGTTGTATATGGTATTGCTCGAGTATTGTTGGATGTTGTGGTAACAAAGATATATGCTCAAGATCATAAAAAGGAATTCAAATTAAAAAAACATATTTTTTTCAAGTAGTAAATGTATTTGTTACGATTATAAAAACCATACCCGATAAATTTATATTGATCTTTTATGGGGATATTTTGTACGGTTATATAGTAAACCGTAACAAATTAAATAATCATTTTTTAGTATGGTTTTAAACTGTACCAAAAGAGCAGTTCATTTTTTGCTTCAAGAACCGTACCAAAAGCCATTTTAAGACCATACCTAAAACCATTTTTGTTTAGTAGTGAGAAAAATTTCACAAGTTTTAATTTATTTTTATTTTTTTGGTATAGCTGGATTTACGACTCGATATTGCGAGCTGACTAATCTTAAGGCGACTATTTTTTTGGATAGCCCGGATTCGTCGCAGGTGAAACTCTGTGGCCAATGGGGATTAATTTTCTCCCCAGAGGTCGAACCCAAGACCTATTAGCACTTTCGTCCTAACAGCAACTTCAATGGCAAAGACTTTTATAGCNAAATTTCACAAGTTTTAATTTATTTTTATTTTTTTGGTATAGCTGGATTTACGACTCGATATTGCGAGCTGACTAATCTTAAGGCGACTATTTTTTTGGATAGCCCGGATTCGTCGCAGGTGAAACTCTGTGGCCAATGGGGATTAATTTTCTCCCCAGAGGTCGAACCCAAGACCTATTAGCACTTTCGTCCTAACAGCAACTTCAATGGCAAAGACTTTTATAGCTTTTTACTATTCCATCAGGCTTTATTTAAAGCTTTTTACAATTGTGACTAAAGCTTTTACAAAAGCTTTTCGTGAAAGACTTCGTAAACACCAAGCTACTGTAAAAAGTTTTTCCGCTCTTATCATATCATTTAAATACAACTGTTTATATATATACAAAATCTTTTGTAAAGCTTTTTAGCATTAGAGACAATATATGTAATGACTTTTTAGTATTCAAACATTAATGCAAAAATGATCTAATAAATGCAAAAAGTCTTTTGAAGTTTGAGCATTGTTTCACATGTGATTTAGATTGTATTGACTTTTCGGTGATGTCACCCCATTGGTTTCACATGTGATTTAGATTGTATTGACTTTTCGGTGATGTCACGTGACACAGATAGAATCAAGTGAATTTATTAACCAATTATCAATGGCTAAACATGTAATGATTGTTTCTAAACTTTATACATGAGCATGTCATGTTTACAAACAAATCACTAGAATATAATAGAGTAGTTCGTTTTTACCAAGGTTATAAATGGCGTAAGGCGTGGTGTGGCGCCATGGCCACGCCTCATACCTTACGAGCCATGGCGAAGCCATGGCGTTCTTTAAGGCGTGACTAAGGCGGCAAAATTATTTATAGACTTATCATTTATGTTATAGTATCATATTTCATATACATTTATGTTACTATATTAGACATTTAGACTAATACTTATTATATATTTACCAGACCCAAATACGAAATGGCCCAAATTCCAAATATAGGTTCAAAATAGTTATTAAAAAAAATAAAAATAAAAATAAAAAAACTGGTTCAAAAAGGCTCGTCACGCCTTACCAAAAGACTCGCCTTTTTTCACGTCACGCCTAGTGTGCCCGCGGGGACTACTTCTGCCATATCTTTTATATTTTTAATAAAACGCGAGCGAGACTAAAATATCGTATTATAAATATTTCTCGAGCCTATGAAAGTATTTCCATTAACTTTAGAAATTTTTCTTCCATTAAATTTTGTTATAAATACGTATACCTTTATTTCCCGTTGTCCGATTTAATTTATATTCGCGTTTTACCCGTTATTATGCTAAGTCTTGCGTGAAATATTCTAGACTATGATAAATGCTCCCGGAATATAAATAAAGAGTATAAGAAAATAGATATATAGGAATCCGAATTTATGAGTTGTCACAATATCATTTTTACGACGAGTCAGTTATTATTCGGCGAGTTCATTATTTCCAGTTAGATTCTTGGTCAACTCTTGATCAATTTTTGTTAAGAAACGGTTATGCTAGACAAGATTCTTTGTTGATTTCTTAATCTAGTTGAATTACAATGCCTCCTTCAACAATAAATACTTCAAGTAACAATAATTGATATGTTGTATAATGGTGTTTGGTTTTGTTATAGTGACGCATGGCGCTATCTCCTTAGTTTGCGATTATGGAAAAGGGCGAGGTATGGTTTGCTGGATGAGTTGTATAGGGGTGTTTAGTTGTGCATAGTGTTGAGCAACGCAGACCCAGAACCGACCAATTTGAGACGACCGATCAAACCGAAAGACCAACGGTCCGGTCTTGGTCTGGAAAAGGGCGAGGTATGGTATGCTGGATGAGTTGTATAGGGGTGTTTAGTTGTACATGGCGCTGAGCAACGCAGAACCAGAACCGACCAATCTGAAAGGACCGATCGAACCAAAGGACCAGCGGTCCGGTCTTGGTGTGGATTTTTTTCCTTAATTCGGTCTTGGTCTGGTTCGGTCCGGTCCGGTCCAACGTACAAACCGACAATTTTTCCTTCTTAGACAGGACCGGACAGAATACATTCATTCGGTCCGGTCCACGGTCAATGTTTTTAGGCTATTTCGATCTCGGTCTTGGTCGGTCTGGTCCGGTCTTAGACCGATGCTCACCTCTAGTTGTGTATACAGATGCAGGATCTGTTTGGTTGGCAATAATAGTGAGGTTAATGGTCTGCCATTTTAAGTATTATAGGGGTGTTTGGTTGTGTTATAGCGTTAACTGATATTGTTGTTGTGAGTCTTTGAATACTTTTTGATTGTGTGATACCGTCAAGTGATAGAAAACATATTTTTTGAAAAAGTTATTTAGTTGCCGCATTTTGTGTAATTTATGTTTGTTTGTTTGGATTTAGTGTATATGTCAATCAGGACTTCTCAAGGGAATTCGACTATTATTTGGAAAGTTGACATCTGACATTGTACTAAACAAGCAAGTTGGCTTTCTAGATAATGCAAGTATTAGATAAATTGTTATATTTATTTTCATTGGTTCTATTACAAAAAATCATATATTTTGCTAGTTAATGGAATCTCTCTTTTTATTTTCTATAGCTTTCTGCTGATACGCACCATCAAAAACAATAGGAGATCGACCAAGTGGCACTTATGACAGTTACTCCTCTAGTTACATTGGCCGCTCAATAAATGAGGTTTTAATGATGTGTTTCTCTTCAAATGGTAATCGTTTGGTCATGCTATATATTTACGGTTGTATTTCTATTTAGTGATGTTGTGGTTACTTTAATGATGTTGTGTGAATACATGTCATTTCCCTTTGATTTTTGTGTTTATTGATGTATATATAACATGTAGGATTTCTTAAATGCCATCTTGGTTTGTTGTATATGGTATTGCTCGAGTATTGTTGGATGTTATGGTAACAAAGATATATGCTCATGATCATAAAAAGGGAATTCAAATTACAAAAATATTTTTTTTAATTAATAAATGTATTTGTTACGGTTATAAAAACCATACCCGAAAAATTTATATTGATCTTTTATGAGGATATTTTGTACGGTTACATAGTAAACCGTACCAAATTAATACCAAATTAAATAATTATTTTTTGGTACGGTTTTAAACCATACCAAAAGAGCAGTTCTTTTTTTGCTTCAAGAACCGTACCAAAAGCCTTTTTAAGACCATACCTAAAACCATTTTTGTTTAACAGTGAGAAAATTTTCACAGGTTTTAATTTATTATTTTTTTTTTTGGTATATCTGGATTTACGACTCGATATTGCGAGCCGACTAATCTTAAGGCGACTATCTTTTTGCCCGGAGTCGTCGCAGGTGAAACTCTGTGGCCAATGGGGATTAATTTTCTCCCCAGAGTTCGAACCCAAGAACTCTTAGCACTTTCGTCCTAAGAGCAAATTCAATGTCAAAGTTTTTTATAGCTTTTTACTATTCCATCAGGTTTTATTCAAAGCTTTTTACAACTGTGACTAAAGCTTTTACAAAAGCTTTTCGTGAAAGACTTGGTAAACACCAAGCTACTGTAAAAAGCTTTTTCGCTCTCATCATATCATTTAAATACAATTGTTTATATATATACAAAAGCTTTTGTAAAGCTTTTTAGCATTAGAGACAATATACGTAATGACTTTTTAGTATTCAAACATTAATGTAAAAATGATCTAATAAATGCAAAAAGTCTTTTGAACAATGCTCAAGAGGCTATGCTTTACCACTGGGTCATCCCATTGGTTTCACATGTGATTTAGATTGTATTGACTTTTCGGTGATGTCACCTGACACAGATAGAATCAAGTAAATTTATTAATCAATTGTCAATGGCTAAACATGTAATGATTGTTTCTAAACTTTATACATGAGCATGTCATGTATACAAACAAATCACTAGAATATAATAGAGTAGTTCATTTTTACCAAGGTTATAAATGGCGTAAGGCGTGGTGTGGTGGCATGGCCACGCCTCATACCTTACGAGCCATGGCGAAGTCATGGCGTTCTTTAAGGCGTGACTAAGGCGGCAAAATTATTTATAGATTTACCATTTATGTTATAGTATCATATTTCATATACATTTATGTTACTATATTAGACATTTAAACTAATACTTATTATATATTTACCAGGCCCAAATACGAAATGGCCCAAATTCCAAATATTGGTTCAAAACAGTTATTAAAAAAATAATAATAAAAAAATAAAAGAAAAAAAAAACTTGTTCAAAAAAGCTCGCTACGCCTTACCAAACGCGCCTTTTCTCGCCTTTTTCCACGCCACGCCTTGAGCAGCCGCCATGGTCCATTTCTTGGCGGCGAGACCACGCCTCGCGCCTTGGCGACGCTTTTGTGGCGCCTCGGCGCGCCTTTTAGAACACTGATTTTTACTGAAGAGTAAAAGACGATATGTTTACTAAAATGAGAAATGATTTGGCAAAAGAAAGTCATAGTATATATAATTGTAAGAATTAAGATAATTTGAGGAACAAACTTTTTTTACATACCAAGAGATTAATCTCTACCATCCATCTTTATTTGATTTAATGGATGAGAATAATTCAAACAATTTTATCAATCCCCCGGTACTTGCCACTACACTATACTACATCGGTCAGGTACACTGCCTGGTGGGGATTGCAAGCTTCTCGAGATCCCTCGAGAGGTAAAACGTAGTGCGTGTTGCAATCCACGCGCATCATTGGCTTTCTAGATAATGCAAGTATTTGATAAATTGTTATATTTATTTTCATTGGTTCTATTACAAAAAAATCATAAATTTTGCTAGTTAATGGAATCTCTCTTTCTATTTTCTATAGCTTTCTGCTGATACGCACCATCAAAAACAATATAAGATCGACCAAGTGGCATTTATGACAGTTACTCTTCTAGTTACTTTGCCCGCTCAATAAATGAGGTTTTAATGATGTGTTTCTCTTCAAAGGGTAGTCGTTTGGTCATGCTATATATTTATAGTTGTATTTCTATTTAGTGATGTTGTGGTTACTTTAATGATGTTGTGTGAATACGTGTCATTTCCCTTTGATTTTTGTGTTTATTGATGTATATATAACATGTAGGGTTTCTTAAATGCCATCTTGCTTTGTTGTATATGGTATTGCTCGAGTATTGTTGGATGTTGTGGTAACAAAGATATATGCTCAGGATCATAAAAAGGGAATTCAAATTACAAAAATATATTTTTTTTAATTAATAAATGTATTTGTTACGGTTATAAAACCATACCCGAAAAATTTATATTGATCTTTTATTGGGATATTTTGTACAGTTATATAGTAAACCGTACCAAATTAAATAATCATTTTTTAGTACGGTTTTAAACCACACCAAAAGAGCAGTTCATTTTTTGCTTCAAGAACCGTACCAAAAGCCTTTTTAAGACCATACCTAAAACCATTTTTGTTTAGTAGTGAGAAAATTTTCACATGTTTTAATTTTTATTTTTTTTTGGTATATCTCGATTTACGACTAGATATTGCAAGCCGACTAATCTTATGGTGACTATCTTTTTGCCCGGAGTCGTTGCAGGTGAAACTCTGTGGCCAATGGGATTAATTTTCTCCCCAGAGTTCGAACCCAAGAACTCTTAGCACTTTCGTCCTAAGAGCAACTTCAATGGCAAAGCTTTTTATAGCTTTTTACTATTCCATCAGGTTTCATTCAAAGCTTTTTACAATTGTGACTAAAGCTTTTACAAAAGCTTTTCGTCAAAGACTTGGTAAACACCAAGCTACTGTAAAAAGCTTTTCCGCTCTCATCATATCATTTAAATACAATTATTTATATATATACAAAAGCTTTTGTAAAGCTTTTTAGCATTAGAGACAATATACGTAATGACTTTTTAGTATTCAAACACTAATGCAAAAATGATCTAATAAATGCAAAAAGTCTTTTGAAGTTTGAGCATTGTAAATGGTCAAGAGGCTAAGCTTTACCACTGGGTCATCCCATTGGTTTCACATGTGATTTAGATTGTATTGACTTTTCGATGATGTCACCTGACACAGATAGAATCAAGTGAATTTATTAATCAATTATCAATGGCTAAACATGTAATGATTGTTTCTAAACTTTATACATGAGCATGTCATGTTTACAAACAAATCACTAGAATATAATAGAGTAGTTCATTTTTACCAAGGTTATAAATGGCGTAAGGCGTGGTGTGGCGGCATGGCCACGCCTCATACCTTACGAGCCATGGCAAAGTCATAGCGTTCTTTAAGGCGTGACTAAGCCGGCAAAATTATTTATAGATTTATCATTTATGTTATAGTATCATATTTCATATACATTTATGTTACTATATTAGACATTTAGACTAATACTTATTATATATTTACCAGACCCAAATACGAAATGGCCCAAATTCCAAATATTGGTTCAAAATATTTATTAAAAAAAAAGAAAAAAAATAAAAAAATAATAAAATAAAAAGATACAAAAAACTGGTTCAAAAAGGCTCACCACGCCTTACCAAACGCGCCTTTTCTCGCCTTTTTCCACGCCACGCCTAGAGCAGCCGCCATGGTCCATTTTTTTGGCGGCGAGGCCATGCCTCGCGCCTTGGCGACGCCTTTGTGGCGCCTTGGCGCGCCTTTTAGAACACTGATTTTTACTGAAGAGTAAAAGACGATATATTTACTAAAATGACAAATGATTTGGCAAAAGAAAGTCATAGTATATATAATAGTAAGAATTAAGATAATTTGAGGAACAAAATTTTTTTACATACCAAGAGATTAATCTCTACCATCTATCTTTATTTGATTTAATGGATGAGAATAATTCAAACAATTTAAAAAAACTACTTTCATCTTTTTTTTTTCAAATATTAATATCTTTCAAACCGTTAATCGTTAAGCGAAAAAAATTATACCGTTACGACGAGCATTTAATTATCTTTCTATAGATTGGCACTTCGGTATACTTTCGACCAAATTATTTTTTCGTGTCTTTTAATCTTCTTTTACTTTTTTTTTCATTTGCTAAAATTTGTATAAAAAAAACCATATTTATTTAACACTAATATCACATGTGATATTATATATCATATGTGATTTAACACTAATATCACATGTGAAATTACATATCATATATGATTTAACATTAATATCACATGTGATTTTTCATGCAAATTTCAATAAGAATTTAAAAATAAATAAATAAATA
>LBNU01030219.1:10710-29277 GCA_014162995.1 Artemisia annua | reverse complement strand
CCAGTCTGACTACACCGACCTAACTTTGTTACAATGGTTACCTATTCAATCAAACGACACGTTTTGAGCCATATTAAACAGTATCTGAGACTATATATGACATATTTAACAAAATTTAATCTCAAACTTAATATTTTTTTTCTTCCACTAGCCATATTAACCAATAGCTGTGACAACACCGTTAGAATAATTAGCTAGTCCTTTGGTCGTATGGGTGTATGTTCACTTGATCTTGCTGTAGCTATATCACATTAATACTCTTCTTGTTAATTTTATGTTTGTGATTGGGTGTGTGGTTTCAATCTTTTGTTTAAAAGTTTGAAGAAATAGCTAGTAAATAAAGTAATATTTCGGTTCTTGATTCATCGATCTCTTGCTTTTAAAGTTTTCCTCATGTGGATCACATTAATCAGCTGCTCAAACAAGTAAATATAAGCCAACGGAAGAATGATAAGAATGAAACAGAAGTTGATTAGTTTAAACTTAAACTTTTTGAACACCCTAAAGACACGCAAACCTGGTCACAGTAATCCAATCTCACTTGTAACCTTTTTAATGCTAGCTCGTTGCTCGACATAAGCGTTAATAATTTGTCATATAACTAGTTAAGCTAAATAAATAGGCGTTAATAATTATATTAATCCAATCTCACTTGTAACCTTTTTAATGCTAGCTCGCTTAGCTCGTTGCTCGATATAAGCGTTAATAATTTGTCATATAACAGTATTGGCTGGTGAAGAACTTCTGGGGAACAAGTTGGGGTCAAGAGGGGTATATAATGATGGAAAGAGATGTTCAGGCTAAAGAAGGCATTTGTGGCATTGCCATGCAGGCTTCGTATCCTACTGCCTAATTCATGGAAGACCTAATATAATTATCGTACATAATATGAATGTTTGGTTATGTTAATACAACGAAACTCGATCGTATATTATGAAATTGTTATGAAAAATAATTTTATAATATGGCTGCAATTATCACATGATTAATCAGAAAATTTGTGAGCTTGAATTTCTATTCATATATCAACATATTGCTTCTTTAAATGTACAAAACTTCAAAGTTATAAATTGCTAAACGATTTATAGCAAGTCCACGTCTAGCAGAAGTCAATTGATGAACATGCAACGTCAAGATACACAGTAACTGAATAATTAAATGTGTTAACCCGAGTCCCTTGAATGCTCCTCTAAAAATAAAAGATCTCAAATGCAGATGAAGTGGTACTTTTTTATGATTATCAGTCGGTGGATGCTCATTCTTGAGATTACACAAGCTAATAATATGATTATATTCAATTAGTCTATACAGTAATTAAAAAAAATTGTGTAACGCTTCAGCTTGCTAAAAGGACTGTCAACGTAAATACAGGTTCTTGCACGTGAATGACTTAATTTATGCCCCGCGCGTTTTTTTATCAACTCTCCATTTCTAGCAAATCAGACTGTCGAATAAAGATGTGACAAAATTCTATGCTCTCTCCCTTTTTCAACATTTTGGAAAGAATAGATTTGATAGAAAGAGAAACACTTTTCAAGTCTTTGTTACCATTTCATGACATACACAAACACACGAATTGTCCTTGATTTCATTTTTGGCCTTTCCACGCAAGCGTGTGAAACATCCCCTTCGTGTCCCAAACTCCAATGATCAACTGCAGCAAGACAGATGTTGTCGAGGTCTGTAGCATTTCTTAGTTGGGGATAATTCGTGTAGTAACTGTTTATTTTGATTTTTAGAGCATACATAGAAATCATTGTAACAAACTACCATTCATTGTTACATATTTAATGTACAATCCCCCATTTATAATTCAACTAAACTTTCGACTAACTTTTCTTATCCTATGATTGTCCAAGTTAGTTGTTAATCCTTTAACGATTCTTAAGTGAGTCCTAGAGGTGCATATCAATTGGTATCAGAGTTGCCTTTTTAGCAGCTCATATCATGTTTACGACGAGCCAGTTATTTTTCGGCGAGTTCATTATTTCCAGTTAGATTCTTGGTCAACTCTTGATCAATTTTTGTTAAGAAACGGTTATGCTAGACAAGATTCTTTGTTGATTTCTTAATCTAGTTGAATTACAATGCCTCCTTCAACAATAAATACTTCAAGTAACAATAATTGATATGTTGTATAAGGGTGTTTGGTTGTGTTATAGTGACGCATGTCGCTGTCTCCTTAGTTTGCGATTATGGAAAAGGGCGAGGTATGGTTTGCTGGATGAGTTGTATAGAGGTGTTTAGTTGTGCATAGGGCTGAGCAACGCAGACCCAGAACCGACCAAATTGAGAGAACCGACCGAACCGAAAGACCAACGGTCCGGTCTTGGTCTTGATTTTTTCCTTAATTCGGTCTTGGTCCGGTTCGGTTCGGTCTGTCGTACAAACCGACAATTTTGCCTTCTTGGTCCAGACCGGACCAACCAGGACCGGACAGAACACATTCAGTCCGGTCCTCGGTCTAGGTTTTTTGGCTATTTCGGCCTCGGTCTTGGTCGGTCCGGTCCGGTCTTAGACCAATACTCACCTCTAGTTGTGTATACTGATGCAGTCTCAGGATACCTGTTTGGTTGGAAATAATAGTGAGGTTAATGGTCTTCCGTTGTGAGTATTATAGGGGTGTTTGGTTTTATATAGGGTCAAGTGGGACTTGTGATAAACCCTAGTGTGCCCACGGGGACTACTTCTGCCATATCTTTTATATTTTTAACAAAACGCGAACGAGATTAATATATCGTATTATAAATATTTCTCGAGCCTATGAAAGTATTTCCATTAACTTTAGAATTATTCTTCCATTAAATTTTGTTATAAATATGTATACCTTTATTTCCCGTTGTCCGATTTAATTTATATTCGTGTTTTACCCGTTATTATGCTAAGTCTTGCGTGAAATATTCTAGACTACGATAAATGCTCCCGGAATATAAATAAAGAGTATAAGAAAATAGATATATTGGAATCCGAATTTACGAGTTGTCACAATATCATTTTTACGACGAGTCAGTTATTTTTCGGCGAGTTCATTATTTCCAGTTAGATTTTTGGTCAACTCTTGATCAATTTTTGTTAAGAAACGGTTATGTTAGACAAGATTCTTTGTTGATTTCTTAATCTAGTTGAATTACAATGCCTCCTTCAACAATAAATACTTCAAGTAACAATAATTGATATGTTTTATAATGGTGTTTGGTTGTGTTATAGTGACGCATGGCGCTGTCTCCTTAGTTTGCGATTATGGGAAAGGGCGAGGTATGGTTTGCTGGATGAGTTGTATAGGGGTGTTTAGTTGTGCATAGCGTTGAGCAACGCAGACCCAGAACCGACCAATCTGAGACGACCGATCAAACCGAAAGACCAGCGGTCCGGTCTTGGTATGGAAAAGGGCAAAGTATGGTTTGCTGGATGAGTTGAATAGGGGTGTTTAGTTGTGCATAGCACTGAGCAACGCAGAACCAGAACCGACCAATCTGAGAGGACCGATCGAACCAAAAGACCAGCGGTCTTCTTGGTGTGGGTTATTTCCTTAATTCGGTCTTGATCCGGTTCGGTCCGGTCCGGTCACTCGTACAAACCGACAATTTTTCCTTCTTGGACAGGACCGGACAGAACACATTCGGTCTGGTCCACGTTCTAGGTTTTTAGGCTATTTCGATCTCGGTCTTGGTCGGTCTGGTCCGGTCTTAGACCGATGCTCACCTCTAGTTGTGTATATTGATGCAGGATACCTATTTGGTTGGCAATAATAGTGAGGTTAATGGTCTGCCATTGTGAGTATTATAGGGGTGTTTGGTTGTGTTATAGCGTTAACTGCTATTGTTGTTGTGAGTCTTTGAATACTTTTTGATTGTGTGATAACGTCAAGTGATAAAAAAATATATTTTTTGAAAAAGTGATTTAGTTGCCGCATTTTGTGTAATTTATGTTTGTTTGTTTGGATTTAGTGTATATGTCGATCAGGACTTCTCAAGGGAATTCGACTATTATTTGATAAGTTGACATCTGACATTGTACTAAACAAGCAAGTTAGCTTTCTAGATAATGTAAGTATTTGATAAATTGTTATATTTATTTTCATTGGTTCTATTACAAAAAATCATATATTTTGCTAGTTAATGGAATCTCTCTTTTTATTTTCTATAGCTTTCTGCTGATACGCACAATCAAAAACAATATGAGATTGACCAAGTGGCACTTATGACAGTTACTCCTCTAGTTACATTGGCCGCTCAATAAATGAGGTTTTAATGATGTGTTTCTCTTCAAATGGTAGTCGTTTGGTCAAGCTATATATTTACGGTTGTATTTCTATTTAGTGATGTTGTGGTTACTTTAATGATGTTGTGTGAATACATGTCATTTCCCCTTTGATTGTGGTGTTTATTGATGTATATATAACACGTAGGGTTTGTTAAATGCCATCTTGGTTTGTTGTATATGGTATTGCTCGAGTATTGTTGGATGTTGTGGTAACGAAGATATGTGCTCAAGATCATAAAAAGGGAATTCAAATTACAATTTTTTTTTAATTAATAAATGTATTTGTTACGGTTTTAAAAACCATACCAAAAAATTTTATATTGATCTTTATGGGGATATTTTGTACGGTTATATAGTAAACCGTACCAAATTAAATAATCATTTTTTAGTACAGTTTCAAACCGTACCAAAAGAGCATTTTATTTTTTGTTTCAAGAACCATACCAAAAGCCTTTTAAGACCATACCTAAATCCATTTTTGTTTAGTAGTGAGAAATATTTCACAGCTTTATTATTTTTTTTTTGGTATACCTGGATTTACGACTCGATATTGCGACCCGACTAATCTTAAGGCGACTATCTTATTGGATAGTCTGGAGTCGTCGCAGGTGAAACTCTATGGCTAATGGGGATTAATTTTCTCCCTAGAGTTTGAACCCAAGACCTCTTAGCACTTTCGTCCTAAGAGCAACTTCAATGGCAAAGCTTTTAATAGCTTTTTACTATTCTATCAAGTTTTTTGCAAAGCTTTTTACCATTGTGACTAAGGCTATGTTTGGCAAAAATAGTTGTAAGCAGTGGCAGTGAGTAGTAGCAATGAGCTGTGAGCAGTAGCTATGAGCTGTAGCCACAGCTCACTGCTCGCCGCTCACAGCTTCTTAAAGAAGCATTAGTAAAATGAGCTTATCTAAAAAATCGCAAAGCTCACCGTTCTTTTGCCAAATGAACACTAAAAATCAAAAAGCTCATTGCTCATCGCTCATCGCCCCAAAAAGCTCTGCGCAAAACACAGCCTAAAGCTTTTACAAAAGTTTTTGGTGAAAGATTTGGTAAACACCAAGCTACTGTAAAAAGCTTTTCCGCTCTCATCATATCATTTAAATACAATGGTTTATATATATATATATATATATATACAAAAGCTTTTGTAAAGCTTTTTAGAATTGGAGACACTATATAGTAAATGACTTTTTAGTTTTCAAACATAATGCAAAAATGATCTACTCCCTCCGTCCCATATTAGTGTCCATTTCCAAAGTGCACAAAATTTTAGAAAATTCCACTAACTACTCTCTCCACCAATCAAATATCATTTTTAACCACTAAAGTCTCATCTCATTGGTTGGAATTCAATATGGACAATTAATTTGGAACATCCTAAAATTCCATTGTGAACACTTAATATGGGACGGAAGGAGTAATAAATGCAAAAAGTTTTTTGAAGTTTGAGCATTGTAAATGCTCAAAAGGCAAAGCTTTACCACTAGGTCACCCCATTGGTTTCACATGTGATTTTGATTGTATTGACTTTTTGGTGATGTCACCTGATACAATAAACTAGGGCTGAGCAAACGGACCGGATGGACCGGACCGACCGACAAAACCGACCGGACCGGACCGACCACATTCGGTCTGGTCCTCGGTCTAAGCTTTTTGGCTAATTCGGTCCTCGGTCCGGTCGGTCCAGTCCGGTCCGGACCGACCAAAAACCCGAAAAAACTTGCCAAATCTTGCCTAATTGGACCGGACCGACCGAAGACCGACCGGACCGGACCGGACCGAGACCGGACCGACCACATTCGGTCCAGTCTCGGTCTATGGTTTTTCCGGTTCTCGGTCTTGGTCGGTCCGGTCCGGTTTTTGGACCGTGATCACCCTTACAATAAACTATAAATATGATAGTATCAAGTGAATTTATTAATCAATTATCAATGGCTAAACATGTAATGATTGTTTCTAAACTTTATACATGAGCATATCATGTTTACAAATAAATCACTAGAATATAATAGAGTAGTTCATTTTTATTGAAGAGTAAAAGACCAGTATTTTTACTAAAATGACAAATGATTTGACAAAAGAGTCGTAGCACATATAATAGTAAGATTTAAGATCATTTGAGTAACAAACTTTTCTTACATACCACGGGATTAATCTCAACCCTCCATATTTATTTGAGCTAATGAATAAGATTAATCCCAACAATTTAAAAAAACAACTTTCATCTTTTTTTTTTTCAAATATTAATATCTTTCAAATTAAACGGTTAATCGTTAAGCCAAAAAAATATACCGTTACGAAGGGCATTTAATTATCTTTCTATAGATAGACACTTCGATATATTTTCGACCAAATTATTTTTTTCATGTTTTTCAATCTTTTTTTTCTTTTTTTTTTCTTGCTGAAATTTGCATGAAAAAATCATATGTGAATTAACACTAATATCACATGTGATATTATATATAATATGTGATTTAACACTAATATCACATGTGACGCACTCCGCTGTCTCCTTAGTTTGCGGTTATGGAAGAGGGCGAGGTATGGTTTGTTGCATGAGTTGTATAGGGGTGTTTAGTTGTGCATAGGGCTGAGCAACGCAGACCCAGAACCGACAAAATTGAGAGAACCGACCTAACTGAAGGACCAGCGGTCCGGTCTTGGTCTTGATTTTTTCCTTAATTCGGTCTTGGTCCGGTTCGGTTCGGTCCGTCGTACAAACCGACAATTTTGCCTTCTTGGACCAGACCGGACCAACCAGGACCGGACAAAACACATTCAGTCCGGTCCTCGATCTAGGTTTTTTGGCTATTTTGTTCTCAGTCTTGGTCGGTCCGGTCCGGTCTTAGACCGATACTCACCTCTAGTTCTGTATACTGATGCAGTCTGCAGGATACCTATTTGGTTGGCAATAATAGTGAGGTTAATGGTCTTCCATTGTGAGTATTATAGGGGTGTTTGGTTGTATTAAAGCGTAAACTGATATTGTTGTTGTAAGTGTTTGAATACGTTTTGATTGTGTGTTACCGTCAAGTGATAAAAAAATTTCTTTTTTGAAAAAGTGATTTTGTTGCCGCATTTGTGTAATTTATGTTTGTTTGTTTGGATTTAATGTATATGTCGATCTGGACTTCTCAAAGGAAATCGGCTATTATTCGATAAATTGACATCTGACATTGTACTAAACAAGCAAGTTGGCTTTCTAGATAATGCAAGTATTTGATAAATTGTTATATTTATTTTCATTGGTTCTATTACAAAAAATCATATATTTTGCTAGTTAATGGAATCTCTCTTTCTATTTTCTATAGCTTTCTGCTAATACGCACCATCAAAAACAATATAAGATCGACCAAGCGGCATTTATGACAGTTACTCCTCTAATTACATTGGCCGCTCAATAAATGAGGTTTTAATGATGTGTTTCTCTTCAAAGGGTAGTCGTTTGGTCATGCTATATATTTATAGTTGTATTTCTATTTAGTGATGTTGTGGTTACTTTAATGATGTTGTGTGAATACATGTCATTTCCCTTTGATTTTTGTGTTTATTGATGTATATATAACATGTAGGGTTTCTTAAATGCCATCTTGGTTTGTTGTATATGATATTGCTCGAGTATTGTTGGATGTTGTGGTAACAAAGATATATGCTCAAGATCATAAAAAGGGAATTCAAATTACAACAATATTTTTTTTTAATTAATAAATGTATTTGTTACGGTTATAAAACCATACCCGAAAAATTTATATTGATCTTTTATGGGGATATTTTGTACGGTTATATAGTAAACCGTACCAAATTAAATAATCATTTTTTAGTACGGTTTTAAACCACACCAAAAGAGCAGTTCATTTTTTGCTTCAAGAACCATACCAAAAGCCTTTTTAAGACCATACCTAAAACCATTTTTGTTTAGTAGCGAGAAAATTTCCACAGGTTTTAATTTTTTATTTTTTTTTTGGTATATCTCGATTTACGACTAGATATTGCAAGCCGACTAATCTTATGGAGACTATCTTTTTGCCCGGAGTCGTCGCAGGTGAAACTCTGTGGCCAATGGGGATTAATTTTCTCCCCAGAGTTCGAACCCAAGAACTCTTAGCACTTTCGTCCTAAGAGCAACTTCAATGGCAAAGCTTTTTATAGCTTTTTACTATTCCATCAGGTTTCATTCAAAGTTTTTTACAATTGTGACTAAAGCTTTTACAAAAGCTTTTCGTCAAAGACTTGGTAAACACCAAGCTACTGTAAAAAGCTTTTCCGCTCTCATCATATCATTTAAATACAATTATTTATATATATACAAAAGCTTTTGTAAAGCTTTTTAGCATTAGAGACAATATACGTAATGACTTTTTAGTATTCAAACATTAATGCAAAAATGATCTAATACATGCAAAAAGTCTTTTGAAGTTTGAGCATTGTAAATGCTCAAGAGGCTAAGCTTTACCACTGGGTCATCCCATTCGTTTCACATGTGATTTAGATTGTATTGACTTTTCGGTGATGTCACCTGACACATATAGAATCAAGTGAATTTATTAATCAATTATCAATGGCTAAACATGTAATGATTGTTTCTAAACTTTATACGTGAGCATGTCATGTTTACAAACAAATCACTAGAATATAATAGAGTAGTTCATTTTTACCAAGGTTATAAATGGCGTAAGGCGTGGTGTGGCGGCATAGCCACGCCTCATACCTTACGAGCCATAGCAAAGCCATGGCGTTCTTTAAGGCGTGACTAAGCCGGCAAAATTATTTATAGATTTATCATTTATGTTATAGTATCATATTTCATATACATTTATGTTACTATATTAGACATTTAGACTAATACTTATTATATATTTACCAGACCCAAATACGAAATGGCCCAAATTCCAAATATTGGTTCAAAATATTTATTAAAAAAAAGAAAAAAAATAAAAAATAATAAAAAATAAAAAGATACAAAAAAAAACTGGTTCAAAAAGGCTCGCCACGCCTTACCAAACGCGCCTTTTCTCGCCTTTTTCCACGCCACGCCTAGAGAAGCCGCCATGGTCCATTTTTTGGCGGCGAATTGGCGACGCCTTTGTGGCGCCTTGGCGCGCCTTTTAGAACACTGATTTTTACTGAAGAGTAAAAGACGATATATTTACTAAAATGACAAATGATTTGGCAAAAGAAAGTCATAGTATATATAATTGTAAGAATTAAGATAATTTGAGGAACAAACTTTTTTTACGTACCAAGAGATTAATCTCTACCATCCATCTTTATTTGATTTAATGGATGAGAATAATTCAAACAATTTAAAAAAACTACTTTCATCTTTTTTTTTTCAAATATTAATATCTTTCAAACCGTTAATCGTTAAGCGAAAAAAATTATACCGTTACGACGAGCATTTAATTATCTTTCTATAGATTGCCACTTCGGTAAACTTTCGACCAAATTATTTTTTTGTGTTTTTCAATCTTCTTTTACTTTTTTTTTTTCATTTGCTAAAATTTGTATAAAAAACCATATTTATTTAATACTAATATCACATGTGATATTATATATCATATGTGATTTAACACTAATATCACATGTGAAATTACATATCATATATGATTTAACATTAATATCACATGTGATTTTTCATGCAAATTTCAATAAGAATTTAAAAATAAATAAATAAATAAATAAAAACGAAGAAAAAAAAACGTGAAAAACGAAATTATTTTTTTTTTTGTCAAAAGTACATTAAAGTGCCCATCTATCATAATAATACTTAAATGCTCGTCACGATTGTGTAATTATTTTTGTTTAACGGTTTGAAAGATATTTAAATTTAAAAAAAAATGTTTGAAATATTAAAATGCTTTTAATCTCAACTATTGATTTCCTTTTAAATGCATGGTAGGGATTAATCTCTAAAATAAGTTTTGTATGTAAAATAACTCTATTACGTAATATTTAAGCGCTGAGCAACGCAGAACCAGAACCGACCAATCTGAAAGGACCGATCGAACCAAAGGACCAGCGGTCCGGTCTTGGTGTGGATTTTTTCCTTAATTCGGTCTTGGTCCGATTCGGTCCGGTCCGGTCCGTCGTACAAACCGACAATTTTTCCTTCTTAGACAGGACCGGACAGAATACATTCATTCGGTCCGGTCCACGGTCTATGTTTTTAGGCTATTTCGATCTCGGTCTTGGTCTGTCTGGTCCGGTCTTAGACCGATGCTCACCTTTAGTTGTGTATACAGATGCAGGATACCTGTTTGGTTGGCAATAATAGTGAGGTTAATGGTCTGCCATTTTGAGTATTATAGGGGTGTTTGGTTGTGTTATAGCGTTAACTGATATTGTTGTTGTGAGTCTTTGAATACTTTTTGATTGTGTGATACCGTCAAGTGATAAAAAAACATAGTTTTTGAAAAAGTGATTTAGTTGCCGCATTTTGTGTAATTTATGTTTGTTTGTTTGGATTTAGTGTATATGTCGATCAGGACTTCTCAAGGGAATTCGACTATTATTTGGTAAGTTGACATCTGACATTGTACTAAACAAGCAAGTTGGCTTTCTAGATAATGCAAGTATTTGATAAATTGTTATATTTATTTTCATTGGTTCTATTACAAAAAATCATATATTTTGCTAGTTAATGGAATCTCTCTTTTTATTTTCTATAGCTTTCTGCTGATACGCACCATCAAAAACAATAGGAGATCGACCAAGTGACACTTATGACAGTTACTCCTCTAGTTACATTGGCCGCTCAATAAATGAGGTTTTAATGATGTGTTTCTCTTCAAATGGTAATCGTTTGGTCATGCTATATATTTACGGTTGTATTTCTATTTAGTGATGTTGTGGTTACTTTAATGATGTTGTGTGAATACATGTCATTTCCCTTTGATTTTTGTGTTTATTGATGTATATATAACATGTAGGATTTCTTAAATGCCATCTTGGTTTGTTGTACATGGTATTGCTCGAGTATTGTTGGATGTTGTGGTAACAAAGATATATGCTCAAGATCATAAAAAGGGAATTCAAATTACAAAAATATTTTTTTTAATTAATAAATGTATTTGTTACAGTTATAAAAACCCTACCCGAAAAATTTATATTGATCTTTTATGGGGATATTTTGTATGGTTATATAGTAAACCGTACCAAATTAATACCAAATTAAATAATCATTTTTTAGTACGGTTTTAAACCATACCAAAAGAGCAGTTCTTTTTTTGCTTCAAGAACCGTACCAAAAGCCTTTTTAAGACCATACCTAAAACCATTTTTGTTTAACAGTGAGAAAATTTTCACAGGTTTTAATTTTTTTTTGGTATATCTGGATTTACGACTCGATATTGCGAGCCGACTAATCTTAAGGCGACTATCTTTTTTCCCGGAGTCGTCGCAGGTGAAACTCTATGGCCAATGGGGATTAATTTTCTCCCTAGAGTTCGAACCCAAGAACTCTTAGCACTTTCGTCCTAAGAGCAACTTCAATGTCAAAGCTTTTTATAGCTTTTTACTATTCCATCAGGTTTTATTCAAAGCTTTTTACAATTGTGACTAAAGCTTTTACAAAAGCTTTTCGTGAAAGACTTGGTAAACACCAAGCTACTGTAAAAAGCTTTTTCGCTCTCATCATATCATTTAAATATAATTGTTTAAATATATACAAAAGCTTTTGTAAAGCTTTTTAGCATTAGAGACAATATACGTAATGACTTTTTAGTATTCAAACATTAATGTAAAAATGATCTAATAAATGCAAAAAGTCTTTTGAACAATGCTCAAGAGGCTATGCTTTACCACTGGGTCATCCCATTGGTTTCACATGTGATTTAGATTGTATTGACTTTTCGGTGATGTCACCTGACACAGATAGAATCAAGTGAATTTATTAATCAATTGTCAATGGCTAAACATGTAATGATTGTTTCTAAACTTTATACATGAGCATGTCATGTTTACAAACAAATCACTAGAATATAATAGAGTAGTTCATTTTTACCAAGGTTATAAATGGCGTAAGGCGTGGTGTGGTGGCATGGCCACGCCTCATACCTTACGAGCCATGGCGAAGTCATGGCGTTCTTTAAGGCGTGACTAAGGCGGCAAAATTATTTATAAATTTATCATTTATGTTATAGTATCATATTTCATATACATTTATGTTACTATATTAGACATTTAGACTAATACTTATTATATATTTACCAGGCCCAAATACGAAATGGCTCAAATTCCAAATATTGGTTCAAAACAGTTATTAAAAAAATAATAATAAAAAAAAATAAAAAATAAAAGAAAAAAAAAACTTGTTCAAAAAGGCTCGCTACGCCTTACCAAACGCGCCTTTTCTCGCCTTTTTCCACGCCACGCCTAGAGCAGTCGCCATGGTTCATTTCTTGGCGGCGAGACCACGCCTCGCGCCTTGGCGACGCCTTAGTGGCGCCTTGGCGCGCCTTTTAGAACACTGATTTTTACTGAAGAGTAAAAGACGATTTATTTACTAAAATGACAAATGATTTCGCAAAAGAAAGTCATAGAATATATAATAGTAAGAATTAAGATAATTTGAGGAATAAACTTTTTTTACATACCAAGAGATTAATCTCTACCATCCATCTTTATTTGATTTAATGGATGAGAGTAATTTAAACAATTTAAAAAAACTACTTTCATCTTTTTTTTTCAAATATTAATATCTTTCAAACCGTTAATCGTTAAGTGAAAAAAATTATACTTTTACGAAGAGCATTTAATTATCTTTCTATAGATTGGCACTTCGGTATACTTTCGAACAAATTATTTTTTCATGTTTTTCAATCTTCTTTTACTTTTTTTTTTCGTTTGCTAAAATTTGTATAATAAAACCATATTTATTTAACACTAATATCACATGTGATATTATATATCATATGTGATTTAACACTAATATCACATGTGAAATACCATATCATATATGATTTAACATTAATATCACGTGTGATTTTTCATGCAAATTTCAATAAGAATTTAAAAAAAAAATGTGATAAACAAAATAATTTTTTTTTGTCAAAAGTACATCAAAGTGCCCGTATATGAAAATAATAATTAAATGCTCGTCGCGATTGTGTAATTATTTTTGTTTAACGATTAACGGTTTAAAAGATATTTAAATTATAAAAAAAATATGTGAAATACTAAAATGCTTTTTATCTCAACTATTGATTTCATTTTAAATACATGGTAGGGATTAATCACATAGTAATACTAATAACAACATTCTCGTATTTATCACTAGTCAATGATAGTTAGAAAAACTCAAATATCTTCAATAATAATATTGTTAAATTAATGCATTGTCTTAACTTCGAAGTATTAGAAAATCTTTGAGTTAATAATTTCCCATAAAAGCGTTCTAAAAACCAAATCTTTAATGCTATGATTTTATGAAATATGTTGCCTGTAGTGTATATATAGCAACGCTGATAGTATAAACTTCCATATTTCAATCTATTATTTGCTTCTTTTAGCGAAAACAAAGTTGCAATGACTAGAAAGAAAGTGAAGCTTGCTTTCATAACAAACGACTCAGCAAGGAAAGCAACCTTCAAGAAAAGGAAGAAGGGCTTGATGAAGAAGGTGAATGAGTTGAGCACCGTTATGTGGCAATAGAGCATGTGCTATAATATATAGGCCCAAAATGAAGCTCAGCCTGAGGTGTGGCCCAGCAATATTGGAGTCCAACGCGTGCTCGCTCAGTTCAAGAGGATGCCCGAGATGGAGCAAAGCAAGAAGATGGTGAATCAGGAGAGTTTCATCAGGCAAAGAATCACTAAGGCGAATGAGCAGCTAAAGAAGCAGATCTATGAAAACCGCGAGAAGGAGATGATTGAGGTCATGTACCAGTGCTTGGCTGGAAAAGGTTCCATTACAAACTTGATCCTTCCAGATTTGAATGATCTGGGTGGGCTGGTTGACCAAACCTTGAAAGACGTCAACAGGAGGATTGAGTCCCTTAAGAAATCGGTCCGTGGTAAGGCTGTAGCAGCACCTCCACCACCATCACTACCATCTCGACCACAAGCCACTGTTGGTGCTAACACTTTGTCATCTAATAATGACATGATGGCAAGAGGACTAGTGATGCATGGATTGGAGAAAAGACATGAGGTTCATAGTTCGAGTGCTATGGATGGGATGCAAAGAACTCAATGGTTTACAGATTGGATGACCAATCCATCTGACCATAATCTTGGTCTTGGCCCAGGGTACGAGATGACTCCGTTTGTTGATAACGGCAATCAGAATTGGCCGCATCCATATTTTCCGTGAAAGCAAACTGTTAAACCTCCTTCTGAACTTTTCCAATTCCTTTTTTTTAATATGTTTGTTTTAATTTTTGTTTGTAACTTGTTGATCTTGATCTGGGATTAATTGCGCTTTGTTACATTATTGGCTTGAAAGATTAATCGTTAAAATTTATTAAGTAACATGTATGCCTTTGAATATTTGTTCAGATTATATGATTTATTCCCATGTCGTTGGTAACTTTTCTCGGTTTTATGTCTAAAGAAAGAAATCAACTGCATAATTCCAGAAAATGAGATCAAGATATTGTGAAATCTCTTTAGAAGGAAATGTTAATAGTCAGGGATTTAAATTTGTTTCATCGTAATCCTTTTATAAGGTTAGCTTTTAATTATGATATCTTCGGGATTTTGATAATTACGACTGATAAGGCTGTATTAAATAGCCTCTGATGTTACTTACTCCATAATATGTCGATAGTTTGAGCTTCTGGACATATCCAAGCAATAGTGCGTTTTTTCTTATTGGCCTCCTACGAAGATTCCCTCTAGCCATGGTAAAGAGCAGAGGCCGATGCTTGAGGTTCTATAATGTTATCTCCTATCTATCAGCATCTGAATATTACAGCTGAAACAATTTTATTCTAAAGGCAAGAGTAAAAATATTACTGAAGAAAGAAAAGTTGGGAAATCTAGTGATAAGTTAGAAGCAAAATACAACGAGGCCCAGATTACTCAAGAATTATCCAAGAATAAAACGGGTCAAGAATCCAGTCTGACTACACCGACCTAACTTTGTTACAATGGTTACCTATTCAATCAAACGACACGTTTTGAGCCATATTAAACAGTATCTGAGACTATATATGACACATTTAACAAAATTTAATCTCAAACTTAATATTTTTTTTCTTCCACTAGCCATATTAACCAATAGCTGTGACAACACCGTTAGAATAATTAGCTAGTCCTTTGGTCGTATGGGTGTATGTTCACTTGATCTTGCTGTAGCTATATCACATTTATACTCTTCTTGTTAATTTTATGTTTGTGATTGGGTGTGTGGTTTCAATCTTTTGTTTAAAAGTTTGAAGAAATAGCTAGTAAATAAAGTAATATTTCAGTTCTTGATTCATCGATCTCTTGCTTTTAAAGTTTTCCTCATGTGGATCACATTAATTTGCTGCTCAAACAAGTAAATATAAGCAACCGGAAGAATGATTAAGAATGAAACAGAAGTTGATTAGTTTAAACTTAAACTTTTTGAACACCCTAAAGACACGCAAACCTGGTCACAGTAATCCAATCTCACTTGTAACCTTTTTAATGCTAGCTCGTTGCTCGACATAAGCGTTAATAATTTGTCATATAACTAGTTAAGCTAAATAAATAGGCGTTAATAATTATATTAATCCAATCTCACTTGTAACCTTTTTAATGCTAGCTCGCTTAGCTCGTTGCTCGACATAAGCGTTAATAATTTGTCATATAACAGTATTGGCTGGTGAAGAACTTCTGGGGAACAAGTTGGGGTCAAGAGGGGTATATAATGATGGAAAGAGATGTTCAGGCTAAAGAAGGCATTTGTGGCATTGCCATGCAGGCTTCGTATCCTACTGCCTAATTCATGGAAGACCTAATATAATTATCGTACATAATATGAATGTTTGGTTATGTTAATACAACGAAACTCGATCGAATATTATGAAATTGTTATGAAAAATAATTTTATAAT
Organism: Artemisia annua; assembly: GCA_014162995.1. Classification (NCBI taxonomy): domain Eukaryota; kingdom Viridiplantae; phylum Streptophyta; class Magnoliopsida; order Asterales; family Asteraceae; genus Artemisia; species Artemisia annua. The sequence goes on along the minus strand of LBNU01030219.1, from coordinate 12,993 downwards.
ATGGCTGCAATTATCACATGATTAATCAGAAAATTTGTGAGCTTGAATTTCTATTCATATATCAACATATTGCTTCTTTAAATGTACAAAACTTCAAAGTTATAAATTGCTAAACGATTTATAGCAAGTCCACGTCTAGCAGAAGTCAATTGATGAACATGCAACGTCAAGATACACAGTAACTGAATAATTAAATGTGTTAACCCGAGTCCCTTGAATGCTCCTCTAAAAATAAAAGATCTCAAATGCAGATGAAGTGGTACTTTTTTATGATTATCAGTCGGTGGATGCTCATTCTTGAGATTACACAAGCTAATAATATGATTATATTCAATTAGTCTATACAGTAATTAAAAAAAATTGTGTAACGCTTCAGCTTGCTAAAAGGACTGTCAACGTAAATACAGGTTCTTGCACGTGAATGACTTAATTTATGCCCCNTGTGTTAACCCGAGTCCCTTGAATGCTCCTCTAAAAATAAAAGATCTCAAATGCAGATGAAGTGGTACTTTTTTATGATTATCAGTCGGTGGATGCTCATTCTTGAGATTACACAAGCTAATAATATGATTATATTCAAGTAGTCTATGCAGTAATTAAAAAAAAAATTGTGTAACGCTTCAGCTTGCTAAAAGGACTGTCAACGTAAATACAGGTTCTTGCACGTGAATGACTTAATTTATGCCCCGCGCGTTTTTTTTATCAACTCTCCATTTCTAGCAAATCAGACTGTCGAATAAAGATGTGACAAAATTCTATGCTCTCTCCCTTTTTCAACATTTTGGAAAGAATAGATTTGATAGAAAGAGAAACACTTTTCAAGTCTTTATTACCATTTCATGACATACACAAACACACGAATTGTCCTTGATTTCAGTTTTGGCCTTTCCACGCAAGCATATGAAACATCCCCTTCGTGTCCCAAACTCCAATGATCCACTGCAGCAAGACAGATGTTGTCGAGGTCTGTAGCATTTCTTAGTTGGGGAGAATTCGTGTAGTAACTGTTTATTTTGATTTTTAGAGCATACATAGAAATCATTGTAACAAACTACCATTCATTGTTACATATTTAATGTACAATCCCCCATTTATAATTCAACTAAACTTTCGACTAATTTTTCTTATCCTATGATTGTCCAAGTTAGTTGTTAATCCTTTAACGATTCTTAAGTGAGTCCTAGAGGTGCATATCAATTGGTATCAGAGTTGCCTTTTTAGCAGCTCATATCATTTTTACGACGAGCCAATTATTTTTCGGCGAGTTCATTATTTCCAGTTAGATTCTTGGTCAACTCTTGATCAATTTTTGTTAAGAAACGGTTATGCTAGACAAGATTCTTTGTTGATTTCTTAATCTAGTTGAATTACAATGCCTCCTTCAACAATAAATCCTTCAAGTAACAATAATTGATATGTTGTATAAGGGTGTTTGGTTGTGTTATAGTGACGCATGTCGCTGTCTCCTTAGTTTGCGATTATGTAAAAGGGTGAGGTATGGTTTGCTGGATGAGTTGTATAGAGGTGTTTAGTTGTGCATAGGGCTGAGCAACACAGACCCAGAACCGACCAAATTGAGAGAACCGACCGAACCGAAAGACCAGCGGTCCGGTCTTGGTCTTGATTTTTTCCTTAATTCGGTCTTGGTCCGGTTCGGTTCGGTCTGTCGTACAAACCGACAATTTTGTCTTCTTGGTCCAAACCGGACCAATCAGGACCGGACAGAATACATTCAGTCCGGTCCTCGGTCTAGGTTTTTTGGCTATTTCGGTCTCGGTCTTGGTCGGTCCGGTCCGGTCTTAGACCGATACTCACCTCTAGTTGTGTATACTGATGTAGTCTCAGGATACCTGTTTGGTTGGCAATAATAGTGAGGTTAATGGTCTTCCGTTGTGAGTATTATAGGGGTGTTTGGTTTTAAATAGGGTCAAGTGGGACTCGTGATAAACCCTAGTGTGACCACGGGGACTACTTCTGCCATATCTTTTATACTTTTAACAAAACGCGAACGAGACTAATGTGACCTGAATAATCTTTGTTCATTGCTTATTTATTATTAGTTAAAGTTAGAGGACTAAAAGTGTTAATTAGAAACCTTACAACCGAATGTCTGTTAATTCGGTTTGGACAAAAGGAAGGGTTGCAACGTTTCACTTTGCAACGTTCCAAAAGTTATATAAACCCAAAACATGTAAACGTTTAAAGGCTAATGAAAAAACAGATTTACTTATTCATATTATTTGCAACTTTACATATCGATCTATACATAAGTTTGGGACAACA
>LBNU01030218.1:34534-59227 GCA_014162995.1 Artemisia annua | reverse complement strand
CAGTCTTAGCAATCTCTTCCATCACAACTACTTGATTATCTTTATTCACCACCACATACCTTTCAGCATTGTCACTACTTTCCACATGGTCATCACTCTTAGCCTCCCCTGAAACTAAGCCAGCATCAACAGTAACCCCTGCTTCAACATTTTTCTCTAAATCCATAGCAGTAGAGTCTAAAGCCATAGCAGCAGAGTCACTCTTAGCAGTAGAGTCTTCTATAGCAGTAGAGATTGGAGCAGCAGAGTCTTCATGTTCAACATTTTGAGTTTCAACCCCAGCAACATTTTGAGTACCTCTGATATCCTCCCCTAAACCTGTGCCATTCCTCCCCTGTTTGGAAGCATCCTCTCCCAAACCAGCAGCAGTGTTAGCAGAAGACATTTGTTTTTGTAATAACTCCATTTGTTGCTTGAGTTGAGTGATCATAATGCCCTGTGCAGCTGTGAGACCTTCAAGAGTTTGTACTTTGGATTCCAAGTGTTGACACTTGGTTTCCAAAGTGGTACATTTGTCCATCAAGACCTTAAGTTGTTCCATACTAGCCTCATCACTTCGACCTGTGTTACCTGGTCCGAGAGGTGAATCATTGACAATGACATTTTGTACAAGAGGAGGTGCCATCAATTCAGTTTGTTCAAGTCTGTCCTCATCACTTCGGGATGTGTGACCTTCCCTGAGAGGTGAATCTTGAGACACAAACCCAGTATCAAACCTAGTTTGATCATCTAAGCCCCCTGTGTTATCCATTTGGCTAGGGAATCCATCACCTGTGTTTGACTCATGAGAATCATTCACATTAGATGTTGCCTTGGATTGGGTCTTATTTATGTTAACACTATCCTGCTCTGCTGCTAAGCTAGAAGCAGTAGTGTTAGCCCTCACCAACATGTCACCTCCATCACCTGTGACAGCCCCATCTGGTACAATATCCATCCTAACACTGGTCTGGGGTAACTCAGTGTTCTCAGAGGCTTTCCTACGTTTGTAGGTCTTTAAAGGTTGTGAGGATGGTGATTCAAAAGTGGGTGTGTGTTGAGAATCAGTGGGAGTTCCTGATCCTTCACCCTGAGCATTTTCAATAACTTCCACCATATAAGGAGTAAGTGGTGTATCTTCACCAGAAAAGTCTTTGTTAATTTTGACCAAAAAACTAAAGGACACAGATCCCATTATTGTTGATTTATAAATATCCCTATGGGATCTGGTTGTTTCTATTTGATCATTAATAAACAATTGGATAAACCTTGGATAAAGAAAAGATTTTCCTTTTTCTTTGACACTAAAAACAATGCCCTCAAAAATCATGTTTGAAAAATTAAATGGGTCTCCTTTGCTTAAGCAAATCATAGCAGATGCTATGGTTGCATTAATTTCATTCCACCCAGTTGTTTTAGGAAAGGATACCCTCTGGGGTCTCTAATACACGTACTAGGGTTTAACCCTAAAGTTCTCCACTCCAAAATTCGACTAAAGTTCCACCAAGGTTATCTAAAAAGCGTTCTATATATATAGAAAACGCGGGCTGACGGCGTCAGCCCAATAGGTGACGTCGTCAGCTCGGCGATTAGGGTTTCCAGACGGCCTCAGTTGACGTGGTCATAATTGCACTACGAACTCTCTGGCTCGTCACGAGTATTTTTTCCACTTCTTGACTTCACTTACTCCTGACGGCGTCACCTTGTAGAGTGTGACGGCGTCACCTTCTGTGATCTTTAAGGTCTTTTGAGTTTTTGTTGTTTTCCGCACTTTTTCACTCCGAAAACGCCCGAAAATGCTTCTTTTGTGATTTTCCCTTCAAAAGTACCTAAAATGAGAAAAGAAACGGCTTTGGGTGAAATCCAAACCAAAAACATACGACTTAGGACTCAAACCGACCCCTAAAAACGTAACATTTTTCGTCTCATCAACAAACTACACAATTACCGTCAAAAAGTGAATTTAATAATTTGTTTAAGACAGTGTACGATGAATTCTTAGGAAAGAAGACAGGCAATGTATCTACAATAGATTCCACTATAACTCAACCGATGGAAGATACATCATCAGATACGCCTACACCAATAATTTCAACTACTACCAATGAACGTGATGCACCTTCACATACATATCCATCTACAGAAACCGCGACAACACCAATCACAAATGACAATGTTGATGAGCCACTACCAATACAAGAACAAGAAGATGCAGAGTTTGAGGACAACACATTCATCAATTCATTTGGTAGTCCATCTACTGAGTCGGCAGAATCATCGACAAGACATGTTGGTCCATCAAACATGCACACATTCTATCAACCATACTGATCCAAAAGGACATGGATAGTCGCTAACCCTATGGATGAAAGCGATGCAAGAAGAAATCTATTAGCTTGACAGTCTAAAGGTTTGGCGTTTGGTCCCTAAACCAGCCAACAAGACCATCATTGGTGTCAAGTGCATCTTCAAGAACAAATGGGATGAAGAAGGAAAAGTACTCGGGAATAAAGGAAGTCTTGTAGCTAACAATTATCGATAAGAATAGGGAATTGACTTTGAAGAATCTTTTGTGCATGTGGTGACGATTGAAGCTATAAGGAAGTTTTTAGCATATTAGGCTCATAAGTCCTTCACCGTCTATAAAATGGACGTGAAGACTGCCTTTCTTAACGGGGTTTTGAAAGAAAAAGTATATGTAAAACAATCAGAGGTTTTTGTTGATCCAGATCATATGGATTATGTGTATAAGCTCGAAAAGGAACTCTATAGGTTGGAACAAGCTCCTCGTGTGTGGTTCGAAGTGTTATCAGCATTCATAGTCTCACAAAAATTCATAAAAGGCTTCATTGATCCAACATTGTTCACAAAGAAACACGGCGGTGACATTTTTGTGGTACAGATACTATGATGATATTAGTTTTGTCTCTACGAACCCTGAATTTTCAACTAAATTTGCAAAACTCATGACAAAAATATTTAAAAATGTCAATGATGGGAGAAATGTCATTTTTCATTGGTTTACAAGTACACCAATCTCCCCGAGGAATTTTCATAAAATCAATCAAAAGTTACTTTGGAAATTCTTTCTAAATATGGAATGGAAAAATGTGACACCATTGGTACTCTAATGGGTGATCGTTTAAACTTGATGAGAATTTAGGAGGACTCTTGTAGATCAAACAAAATACCGAAGTATGATCGGATCCCTTATGTACCTCACATCAAGTAGAACAGACTTATGTTTTTCACCTGTGTGTATGTTCGACATCAGGCAAGGCCTACTAAAAGCACTTAACTGCGGTTAAATGGGTCTTTCAGTATCTCAGAGGTTCCATTAACATGGGCCATTGGTATCGAAAGGATACCAATTTTGAACCAACAAGTTTCAGATGCTGACCACGCATGATGCCAAGATACCAGAAAGAGTACGTCACATAGTGTGCCATTCTAGGAGAAAAGCTTGTGAGTTAGTCTTCCAAGAAGCAAAAGCGCATAACTATATCGACCGCGGAAGCAGAACATGTGTCTTTATCTAGATATTGTGCCCAAGTCAGTTCAGGGGGCTAAAATGAAAAAGAGTCAAAATAAGTCAAAACTCTCACAATAAACCCTTCAACAATACCGAGATATCCATCTATTTCAAAAACACTTACTTGGACACGATATCTCGGTTCCCATTCGATAAAAATCAAGGACACCTTTTCAAATTTTTATTCAAAATCGCGAGTTTCTACACCTTCACTGATGTACTTTAAACATACTTTTTGAATATTATATGATTTGCACCATTCATTTGTTAGATATTAGTGATTATGTGTTTTGTTTGGAACCGAGTTAGGGTTTTGATAAAAATTGTTGTTTGTTATGATTAAAGTTGATAGAAGTGGTCGGAAATAGTGTTAGATGAATCGGTTTTGCTTATTACATCGTTTAGGTTAGTAAAATTGCATAATTCATGATTTGGTGTTTGGGACATAGTACCGAGATAGTTCATATATGTTTTGTTCCGAAAGAATCGAAATACATTTCACTTGTTTATACCAAGATAATCTTATGTATTTTGAACCAGGGTAGTTTATGAACTTTGGACCAACATAAAACACCGAGATAACTTATCTAACTAAACTGAAATAAGAAGACCTAAGCATAACCAAGATAATAATCTTTTACCATCGAAATAACTCAACTTTAAATGTGAACCAAGATAACATCAAGACTCATCCAAGTTAACTTAGAAAACTAAAAACCAAGATAAATTTGCAATAACAGATTTAGTGCCGAGATAACTTCAACCCTAATTTTTAAAAATGCACTAAATGAATCTAAGTTAGTTTTCCACTTGCGCTAACTAAGTTTGCTATGTTTACATAAGTTAAGGTTAGTGCATGAGTAATTTCACGACTCATTTAATTTGCTATGTTTTATGATATATGCTTATTTAACTGTTCATTATTTCATGTTGTGATATATCCCGTGCTTCAACGAAATTTTTAATATATTTAAAATAAATAAATAAATAAATAAAAAAGTTCTAAAATTACAAATTTCTAAAACTATTTTCGAATGACTTATGCATCTCAATGACATGTCACTTTTACAATATGTTTTTATCATTTGCACTTTTTAGTGTGCCAAATCTTTTCAACACGATTTTTCAAGCGAAGTGAGTGAGTTGTCCTCGCGCTGACAGTCTACTGGTAGAGTACTTGTAGCATAACACGGTGGTTATGTGCTCAAATCGGGTCCTTGTATCACTTTTACCATGGTTCTATGCTTATCTAGTAACCTCTTACAAGTTGATCGTGACATATGTCAATGTGAGATGGCCAGGATATCAATTTACCATTTCAGTAGCAACTTAATATCACTCTGAGTGACTAGCGGAATTATGTTGACTCTTTACTCCATGGCAATGTGGTACCTCGTAATATAACCATAATGAGATATATGTAGAAACCACATATGATAATACACATGATGCCAAACATGACTTAATCTCCTTCCTTTGAACTATTAAGACGTGAACGTTGATGCCACAAATAATCGCTAATGATCAAAGAATGAAAGTTTATTGCACAAAGTCTTTCTACGAGCAGTCTTTCTATCATACAATGAAACAGAAGTATGATTGTTTACATTTCAACTTTTTATACCTTATCCTCAGCAAGATTAGGCATTGTTGTTGTTAACCAACAAATGAGAGTTTTTTTACATCTAGCTAGTTCATAAAATGATATAAACCCGTATGTTTAGTATGCAATATTGTTGGTAATTCAGATTATAATTAGACATCGTAACTGGTATACAGAATATGCATAAAATCTATACAGACATTGATTATCCAAAATCCCTTCGATAGAAACAACATCCATATAAGTATATAAGCCATACACGTGCAAAAGGTGAAAAGGGAATCATTTTCGAAGTGCAATGGCAATGAGGGTCTCGTAAGAGCCATGCAATTTGGCGGGACCAATCAGAAATTATTTAGATAAAAAGCTACAGACAATGAGCCTACCATTTTGCCAATTCACCAGCCATAGATTCCCTTGGTCGATGATTCTTCCTCAATCCTCATTCCTCAGGGACCCCATTGTACATTCTTCTTCTTTTTTGTACTAATATGTAAATATAAATATAAATATAAATATGAACTCTTTTTTTTTTTCCTTTTTGTTAAAGGGCATATGTTTTACAAAGACGCGTCAAAGCTTTTATTAGAAAGTAATTTATTAGAAAGTAATGTTGTATGCAACTTAGGTACAAAATAAGGTATCCAATAACATAAGAGTACGTTACCACCATCAGCGCACTAGAATTGCGACGAATATTAACCCTTCTACCAATCAATATACATGCATGTGTGTAGGAGTAAACTTGAAAAAAATACATTGAACACGGAAATGTAGTAGTTAGGATGCTAGAGGGTCAAAAAATGAGCAAAGGTGATCTGGAGTTTCAAAATATATAATTATCAGGGGTATGTGGAAGTACTGTACGGTCTTCGTTGGTGATGGTCTAAAGATTAAACTATGATGATGACAAAGTTTTGGTCAAGTGACTAAATATGTGGCCGGTGGCCGAAAAGGAGAAATTGTGAGAATCATTGAATCAGATATATCCAAAAGCATTTGAAAAAACTAACACTAGGAAGAATAACTCTCAAATTTATTATTTGAGTAGATTTTCATGACAAGTATATAACACCAACTTTATTATCGGTTGATATAAAAGCAAGCCATAGCCATCTTAATTCTTGTTCTAACGTCAATAAATTGTTGGAGATTTTTGAATCGGTTGCTGAATCTATAATGTAAAGTATTACTACGTATTCTTCTAGGAACAATTTGTCTTCCATTTAATTTCTTGGAACAATTGGCTCCAAACCCCTTTAATGGCTTCTTCTTAGTAATCGTTTTTCTAGCTTCTTGTTAGTTTTAATATAATTCCGCTGTTTAAGAAAACAAAATTGTAAATTGCCTATCGGCTAGTAATACAACAAGCTTGAATTTTACCCAAAAAATACAACAAGCTTGAAAATTAGTTTAACATTGAAGATTTCATCCTCAAGCTCATTATCTGTGTTCCTAGGAGGTTAATACATGTTGGCTTTTGGCACAATTCATAGTTGCTGGATGTGAAAACATGAATTTTGTCAAGTAAAAATATATATTTGAATTAGCTAGAGATATTACATATGCTGTGAAATGATGCACTAAAGGTCCTACATGATTAATAACAAAAGGAGATGCAATCTACAAGGGACCCAAAAAAAAGTTAAACCACTTTGGCAACAAAACTTCTCGCATACCACCAAACCAAACCTAAAGTGCAACTTTGCAATATCTTATTATCAAAAAGACCCTAACAGCTATACTGTAATACGGTATTTATTCGATAACCCTAAAAAAAAGGTCTGTGTATTGTAATGAAAGTTAGAAAACACCAAATGCAAAAAATAACGACTTTTTTAGAATCTAATCGTGGACTTAGGATCGAATGAGAAGAAAACTTATAATGAGAAGGATGAGAAATAACTATAAATACAAATTAGAGATGCGTCGACTTGAATTAGATGCATCCCTAATCTTTTAGATGCACCCTAATATATTTCCTTGCTAAAAATTAGATGCATATGCATATATTAGATGCATTTCATCAAGTTAGAAGAATCTTATGTATTTTTCGCCCTTTGCGAGTCAAATTTGTTGCTAGTACTACTTTACATCGTTTTCACTTCAAAATCACTTTCCAAACTAAGTGAGATGCATCTAAATGAATAGAGATGCATCTAATTCAAGTCGATGCATCCCAAATATATGGTTATAGTTATTTCTCATTCTTCTCATTTTAAGTTTTCTTCTCACTGCATCCAAGAAAGTTAGTATATATAGTTGGCCGTCAATCAAAGAAGTAAAAATTGTGACCACGTGGTTATAAACAATGATAAATAACGAGATGGTTCGTGCGCTGTTAGAATCTAATTCCCTCCTCTTATCTGACATTTTACATATGACTACCTTTCCCTTTTACTTTTTCACTTTACTTCACAACTTTTTTATTAACATTTTCTTTTTTTCATTTAGCTTGAAAGAGAATCTTCTTTTGCCGCTATTTTCATTTTTATATCCTGGAGAAACATATTGTTTACCATCGCCCTTTTATTGAGTTAACAGAATTGTTAGAGCATTGGGTATCCACCAAGCCATCAAGTTGGTGTTACGGAAAAAGCGTTGTTACATCATCACTTTTTCCCACAACACCAAAAACACCCCGCGCTCCACAACACCACATTTCTGTTTTTTTTATTTGTATATAAAATTATTTTTCATTTATATAAATAAAATAACACATTATGCGGCTTGGTTCTTGTTTATATATATCTCTATTAGATATCTCTACTATTTATAAAGAGTGTATATTCATTCTTAAGGCTTAAATGACTTAAAATTGAGTAATGTTAATTGACTATTATACACTTGATTAAAAATAGTAACACCGTATACCAGTAAATTAATATTTTAAATACGGAGTATTATTTAATCCTTAAACTTTTATCATTTTTTGTTTCTAACTTATAAACATTTTTCTCGCAATTGCGCGGTTATTCGTCTAGTAATGCACCAATGTTGTTCCCTTAATCCTTAAGTCTTTAAAATGGGAATATATTTGCTATAATTTTTGTGTAGTCAATTGGTTATAATTTTGTGCTACAAAATGTAGGTCTCTGAGTCCCTTTATGGGTTTCTGAGTCTTTTTTTGGATCCTTAAGTCATTTTTTGTGTATTTCTTTTATGAAAGATTGTAGCCAATTGGCTACAAAAATTCTAACCAAGCTATCATATTAAAATGAGTAATATTTAATCCTTAAAATACCCATTAAAAACTTGAATTTCAATTTTTTATTTAGCCTCCCACATAAAAATGTTTTTTATCAAAGTTTTAAATAATTGCTTTAAATTTAGTTTTTATTTCTTAAAATTAATGTTCTTTCTTCGATTACCCTATTTCTATCTTTTTTTTACAAATTTATTATAATCTTGTTCTCAATCCCAATTTGTTAAAAGTGGAACTGGTATGATGTTATTGTCATCTCAGGGGATGATGAAGAGTTGTCAACATCAATTGCTAAATGTTACACGAAATACTTAACTACAATACCCAGGCCCGGATTTGGCTATGGGCCACGTGGGCGACGGCCCAAGGGCAGCCCAAGGGAGGGGGCATCAATCTACTAGTCCATATATACAAATACTAGGCTCAGTTAATTAGTTAAGCCCACTTTATATATATACAAATACAATGTTTGTGTGCAACTAAACAGTGGCCCATTTCACTAAATGATAACTAACCTACGTATACTCGTATAGTATGACTAATTCAAAACAAGTACATAAAATAGAATGAAACAATATATGACTCACGAGTCCATGACAGTTTTAAAGGGTTTAGACATCACCAATTCATCATCAGTCCATCATATCCGGAGACCAGAGTCAAGATTTATGAATTGTGGTTACAATAATTAAGAGTGGAATTCGAAACAATTAGGGCATCATACGAATCAAGCCGTCATCTTTTCTTCTCTTCATCAATTTTGATCGGGTGATTTTTTCCATACTTATTATTCTTGCTCTAATATAGTTTACACTCGAGTTTATCATGTTGCATCGTTCTCAACCGTCGGTTGCCCAAAATAAGAAACGAATGAAGATTCTATAGATGGGTTTTCAATTAGAACAAAAAATACTAATAATAGTGGTGTATAAAATAATAATAAAGTTAACATTAATATAGATAATGAAAATCCTATAAATAATGACAACCTAGAAAATGATGAGGTTAACGCCAATGATGATAATGAAAATCTAGACAATGATGAGGCTAATGTTAGCGAAGATAATGAAAATTCTAATGAAGAAAATAACGGAAATCCTCAAAACTATTATGTTGATGGAGTTAATCACAATAATTTTGATGTAAGAGTTTGAGATTGTTTAGATTCAAATATAAGATCGTTACTTGTAAGCAGAGAGGGGATGTTAGAGAAACTAATATAAATTATCAATAAGATAGATTTGGTAAACATTTATCTTGTGAACATTATATTCACAAGTTACGAAATAACGCTTCTTATGATAAAAAAAATTGGTTGATTTACTTGAAAGAGCTTAATAAAGTCCTTTGTTTTTATTGTAAATTATTTAAAACTGCTAGATCTAGAAGTCAACTTGCAAATGAACTTGCAAATGAAGGAATAAATGATTGAAATCATCTAAAAGAAAATGTGTTGTTTGTTTATAAGGGGCATATTACGCTCGGCTCGCCCAGGGCATCCGAAACCTCAGGACCGGCCCTGACAATACCTTAACTATTTGCTGACATAGAATCTCGTCGATGTGAACGGGTACACGCCTAGTGACTATACAAGTGTCTAATTTCTTTTAGTTGAAGTATTGGATGTATCGCAATGTGCAGAGTTGTATATGCAAATCGACCATTCGATGCGATTAATGTTCAAACTTACATTGAGATGGCATGGTAATCTTTTGTTGTTCTATCTCTTTATATTTATATAATTCTTGTCATCAGACTTTCGAGTATATGATTTGAGTTTCTTTCACTTGTGTTATGTGCTCGAATGATGTCACTTGCCACGTTCAAAGGAACCTACACGTACTTAGCACAAGGAGCAGTTATTTGCCTCTACAGATGTAATTCTTGTCTTCAGAATTTCGAGAATATGATTTGAATTTCTTCATAAGAGAACTAAATTGGGCCAATGGGACATCGAATTTTAAAATCCAAAAATTTATGTCTTGAATATCCATGCAAAGCCCTATAAGCGTATACTTGGGCAAATTGCGAGCAGTCATATTCAAGACAAGTTGGGCCGGACCATTATATATTGTAAACCAAAATATTAATAAGAGCTTGGTGATAGATTTTTTTTTAAAGAGTCATCAGTCATCCAAAACCTTTTTTTCATTTAATTAAGGATTTTGTTAAAGAAAGCCCTTATTAGGAGTATGTTTAAGATACAAATTATGCGTAAATTGCATTACATCTAGATAGTGGATGTGGTTTTCATCTAGGTGAAGTGATTACAGAAAAAACAACAATTAAATCAGTGTCTTAACCTCTTCAAAATAGTTCTAATCACAATACTTAGCATTTTCTTTTAGGTAAATAGATTTTTCCCTTGGGAGTCTTTGATTTAATCCCATCTGCTACCAAATTAAATAATTAATATAAAGTTTTATAAAAGCTATACTATACACTTACTTTTGTCATTGAGCTAATTTTGATGAATAAATTTTTTAGAAGTATGTTTGATACATTGAAGATGTTCTGAGGTTACATGAGAAATGTTCAATATGTTGTCATGGAATCATTATTAAGAGTGGGTCTGATTATGGGACGAAATAACAATGGATATAGATGCACATAATCACTATATTATTGTTATGGTTAATGATCCTAGTTTGGTAAACACATTGTTGAGATCTAATATGGTTGTCCAAAAAAAAAAAAAAAAAAAAAAAAAGGCTATGCTATTGTCAACAAAAATAAGCAGATTCAACCAGTTCATTGACTAAAATGCGACATGCTAACAAATAATAGATGGAAATTTAGGTATACAAACAATTGAATATGTTTTGCCTAATACAAAATCTAACCACAGGTTCAAATCGATCTAAATTTCATTTCCCGTTCCACCCAGGCGTAATAATTTCTACAAGCTGCAAACTATCAATTAAGCGTGCAACTGATTTTAAAGGGCACTATATTCGACTATTCGTCATCTTTCTTATCCTAGTTACACAAACACTAGTACTTATCTGTTCAACAATCTATTGATATCATGGCCTTCCAAGTTTTTAACACTACACCAGTTGTTCAAAACACAAGAATTGTTTACTTGTTTAGTTTATCTAAAGGTCCTTCTTGACCAAATTATTAACTCAAATCTTGTGATTAGGAAAAAAAAAAGGAGTAGTTACTTTTTTAACCTTTACTTTTTTAACCTTGTCTAACAGTTAACAATTTCAAATGAAAAAGATCCACCCAGAACACCTTTTTTTTCCTAATCACAAAATGCATATCTCAAACATTAACTAGAAGAAAACTTTATATAAAAGTACCAATTTAAAAGAATTTGTTTGTAAAAAAAAAAATGAAAAAAAATGAGGCTCAGATCTGTTTACACAAAGGGAACAAGTGGATAAATCAGCCATGGCTGCAAATATTCAAAGGTTGCAATGTTAATAACATCACCATCCTCTGAATTTATTTGCCCAGCCAAGATGCAAGATTATCTCTAAAACATGTCCCCATTTCACAACTTGGATCTTAATAAGAAAAAATATCATCACAGCCTCTTAACAATAAGCAGTTTAAAATAAGCTAATCCAAAAAGACCCCCTAAAACAGATGTATATCTGATTCAGGCATTTCATATCTCTCTGTCTCTCTCTACAATGATAAAAACATTGTGAATGTTGTAAGTTTGGGTGTGTGTGTGAGAGAGAGTGAATGAGTGAGTGAATGGGTGAGTGAGGGTTGTTGTTGTTAATAGAAATCATTGGCTGGTGAGAAGGGCAACCACCCTCAGAAACCTTCATTCTCACCAGCTTCTTTCATTTCAAGATCCAAGTTGTGTAAACATGAACCCCAATTATGCCCTCAACTTCTGTCTTTATACTGCCTTGGCTTCTTTTTCCTTTTACCATTTCTAGACCCTCTACTTTCTCAATTTGTATACCTTACGTATTTTGTGTCCAATTGTTTCTAAAGTAATTTAACTTATGTCTAGTAACATGAAACATTTGATTTTATAAAAAGTGATATTTAGGAGTAGTTCTTTGGGTTTAAATAATTAAAGGGTGTGTATATGAATACCTCATATGATGACTTTATAAAAACTTATGCGAAATGTAGATTTAGTTGTAAAACTTCTTTTTATACTCGAGGTACCCAAGTTTCGAGATCATGTTCTTTTTTTTCTTTTTTTTTTTTTTTTTTTTTTTTTTTTACCGATTTTCACTGCTTAAAGATGAAAGGTATGTTTGGCAAAACAAGCTATATGTAATAAGCTGTAAGCTGTAAACTGTAAATATAAGCTGTAAACTGCAAGCTGTTAACATGAGCTACAAGCTGTATATTTTTTTCGATAAAAATGTTTGGTAAATTAACTGTTACTAACAGATGTAAAATGAAATAAAAAGGCCATAAAAATAATAAAATCATTATATTAAACTCGTAATGCATTAAAATAATATGCTTGCAATAGTCATTAAAGAGAATCTTTACATATATATGAGACAAGTTATGAGCTGCACATGAGGCTTCGAAATCTGAACCATGAGGTGGAAACTATGACATGGCATTCGAAATGCCACTTGCCACTACAAGTGATGACTCATAATGCCACCTAAATGCCACTTGGCATTCACAATTTTCGAAGCACCATGAAATTGTACTAAAAAAACACCACCAAAGGGATTCGAACCCTGGTCTTGCACAACAAGAACCAACACTCCTGCCACTGGAGCAAGTAAGTTTTTGTTTTAGACATTGGAAAACAAATATCTCATGGACAAAAATTTCACATTATTTAGCACACAACATTTAAACACAAAAGGCAAGTTTGAAATTCATAAACCCTTCATTTTCTCCCTATGATCTTTGTCATTTTTGAAACCGATTCTCAGCTTCCATAATTCACTCAGTAATTTTGAATACATTCCATCATTATCCTATTAATCAATATGATCCATTTTGAATTTGGAAAAGAAATCACAGATTCACGGCAAATCACACCTAACAATCCTAACAAAATACAATTCTAGCCAACAATTTCTTCAAACTATTCAAATGTATGTAATTCTTTATTGTTTTGACTGATTTATGACTAATTTGTGCTTAGTTTTAGTGGGTATTGAATGGAGTTTGGTTTTGTGATCGGAGTGTGGTTCCATCAAACAAATTAAGGTGTTTTGATTATCATTTTGAATATTGTGAATGATAACCATTAGTTGTGGGTTTATCAGGGTGTTTTGGATTGCGCTTTGGAGAAAATATCTGATTGTTGGTTTTGCGAAATACAAATAAAAGAAAAAGAGTGTTGGCAAGCTGCGTGAGATGGGCGATGAGGTACTCTTTTTTTCACATTAGATAGATGTAGATCCAATTTGGTTACTTTTATGAAGTTTGTTCCTTTACGAAGTTTGTTTGTTTTCTGCACATACAAGAACACTACATGTAATAGACATTTTGCCTTGCTTCCTATGTTCCTATTTCAAATTACATCATAGTATAAATTCTATAATTAGTTAATATTTAATTATCACTAATGGTTTCACTGGCTTCTTCAGTGTTGCTTACATACATATGTTATTTTTACCAGGAAATGGCATCGAGATTGAAGACCAATGTAACAAAACTTTTGCTTGACTGAAATGTCTCAAACTTTAGCGTGAAACCAGTCAAGGTCGGTTGCTTAGTCAAATTATGTTCATGATCAAATAGTCTTTGCTAGCTCTATTAGTTTTCCTCAATTTTCCTGGCCTGACAATATTGTATTTTTATTTCCTGGCCTGACATATGTTTTTATATGGTTTATTTTCATCTAATCTGTTGGCTTTTACATTGTGGTTCAGATCAGAACTGAACATTCGTTCCTGTTTCAGTATGCTCTGGAGGTAATTACTTTGTTCGAATTTCATAGATTTTCCTTTTTATTAAGTGTCAGTTTACCTATTTATAAGTTATTCATGCTCAACAGCCTATATAAAAAATAAATGCAGGCTGTCACAGGAAATGCTAACGGAGGATGAGTTGTAAGTCATTATTGGTTTATATAATATTTTTGTTATTGGGTAGTAAAAGTAATTACGAGATTTGGTTTTCTATGTCCTTTAGTTATAGAGTTGTTCTTATCAATGATGAAGACGCTCCGGTCTATTCAACGTATAAAGATCCGGTGGGTTGCTTATTATTTGAAGAAACTGTTGAGTGTCCGATGAAGGTTTGGTTTTTTCACCAACTGTTGAGAGTGAGTTTCTTATTATTTATCTGTTAATTTATCAAGGTGACGATGGTTATTTTCAAAAAGAAAGTGGCGATTGGATTTGTGAAGAATTTGTGGTTGCTTTTGTTTTTAAACACACACATAAGTTCATTTGCAGAAGATTATTTATGCAAAAGGCATATCAACAACACCATATCAGCAACACATATCATGATCCAAACCTAAATTATCTAAAGATTTTTTTTATATCAATGCATATATGATCCCGTTACTAATTGTTGTTTTGAGATGTTTTAGTCAGTGATAGGACACTTCGTAGGTGCAACTCAATGTCTGGAAGAAATTGCTACAGTTAAAGCCATACAAACGGGGTGGCTTCATATCTCCATTAATCATTTTTTACATTCATCATTTTTGTTAATCGTAATGCAATTGTTCTTCTTTCTTTGTGAATCTTAACATTATTTATTTGTAAATGTAGAACCCGGAGCCTGTAGTTGAATTTGACACTATTGCAAATAAAAAGCAGCAACATGAAATCAACGTTTGTGAGTTAACTTTTTTTCTTCCCATTTGCGACTATGATGTGATTTTGTGTTTCTTATGGGAATAGGTAGACTTATTAAGATGTTTTGTAATGTACATCGGTTGCAAATTCGTTTGGTTTTGGTGGACACACTATAGCATTCTGTGTGTTCAAGCCTTGATGGCTGGAAATGCATTATAAGCATAGTTAGAGTTTATAACCAATTGAATGCTTGCTATGAGCTAACGGTGGCAACTTAACGTCAAAAGAGTTCAAGTAAAAATAAATTATTGTGCTTTTTGTTTCCACCCGAGATTTTTGGATGACTGATAAGTATGAAAATTTAAAATTTCTTAGCTATTAGGGACCTAACTATATGAGGATGATCAGACTTTGTACTATAGACTTATGTTTTTCATATGTTACTTATGTATATGTGTGTATTTCAATGCTTTGGAAACATTTTATGTCAAAATCATTAAATATTTTGAGTTGTTGCTGAAACAGGATTGCAACTTGGTTGTGCACAAGAGTCAACCGGTGATGTGTTTTGTGGTTAAAAAAAGATGGCTGGGGTTAGTTCCAATTTCTTAGATAGCCAATAACCAAAATGCTCATATTTAAATTATCGATTTATTTTGAGTACACAAGAATGTATAATCACGATAATAATCAAAGTTTCTGAACAAAATAACTAAGGCCTGTATGGATTATAGCAAGACCTTTGGGAGTGCAAATATGTTATTCATTTGTAGAAGTACAAATATGGGTTGCTCAGGCGGGTTTAATAACATGCCTATACTGGCATAGTTTTTAAGGCAATTTCAAAATATGTGTCGTTGACTCTGGTAGTTTGTGACGCTATTGCAGGTTTGGAGAAAACAAAAAAGTTGTTGAGCGCATGCGTCAGTAAGTGGAGTCTTTCCATTGCGAATTGACGAATCAAAGGTATTACAAAATGAACCATATCTAATTTTAATCATTCAATATTCAATTCTTTCGTTTTGTCAAATTGGTTTTATTGTGATATCACTAAATAGGGTCAATAAGCTCTTAGTAAGAACTAGATGCACCTAAATAGAATTCTAATAATTCGATTATATCAGTGGACTACAATTGATTGAATGTGATTGTCCTAAATTCAATAAGAATGCCTACAATTGGTTTAATGTGATTGTCCATAAGTCAATAAGAATGTTTACATTTGGTGGGTTGTGGTTTTGCGGATATGAGTTTGGATCATGATATGTGTTGCTAATATGGGTTTGAAAGGTTTTGTTACTTCTAATGTTATTCTGAATTGTGAAGTTATAGGGTGATGGCCAATCGCGTGTTGATCGCTATCAAGAACATCAGCAACAACGACATTCAGCAGGCGTGAATGCCGACAAAAAAAATTGAACGACAGGTTGACGGAGGCATTTGGTTTGTGGGTTAGAGGCAAAGGGGACACACCACAATCCAGGTCCGTCTGCGCATAAGAATAGTGGAAAGGTACGCCTCTTTAACAAAGCCTCTCATTTTCAGTCTAATGGCTTTGAGTATATTTTCAATTGAACAAGGTGAAGAAGCGAGAATAGCGAAAGAGATTGAAGCAAAATTAGAAACGGATTAAGAAAGAGCTTGAAAAGCAAGATGTCTTGAGGCAAAAGGTAGTTCTTCTCCTTCTCGATTCATGTTGGTGAGCTGGGTAATGCGTCGAGATAAATAATTTAAAATACGTGTCAAAATACAGGTTGGTTTAGGTCACAGTGAGTTGTTCCACAAACACTTTTCTTTTTGTCCATTTTTGTTAAGTGTCATGACAAATCGTTGTGTTGAGTATCGTTATAAACTAATGATCCTGATAAAAAAAAATAAATGCTTTTGCTGTGTAGATAGGCAAATGCAATACATATCATTTAAAGGACAAGCTGGTGAAGCTATAATTGTTATAAATATTAACTAACTAATGCTATAAAGATTGACTAAATACTTAGTATATGCTACATTGTATTCTATAGTTTTGACAAAGTATTGACTTTGACCAACGTCTATGTTTTGCAGCCTCATACTGTTGCGGGAAACATTATTTTCATACTTCAGTTGAAAGAACACCCCAACTTTAAGAGAAACCAGGATGATGTCAATGTGGAAAACAATGTCACCCTAACTAAAGAGCTTTGTGGGTTTCAGTTTGTTCTTACTCATCATATTGAGTTACTTTGTTGTCCAAATATTAATTTTATACATATCATGAAAAAGTTGTAACTTATATATGTGGCAAGAAAGATTGGAAGGTTTTTGTTTTGACAAAGACGGCTAATACATAAACTCCACAACAAACTTTGTGTACAAACAAATTTTATTTCGTATATGAATCATCAATGTAATCTATTTTTTCTCATACTTATCATTTTTCTTTCTATATATAAGGATTTGAACACTTTATTTGTGTTTCCAATTTATTTGTTTAAAATATTTGTCGTTATTCTTTGTTTACTTACATCCGGTTAGATTTTGTCAAGCAATAATACGATGCAAACCCGCCCACCGGGCGGGTTATGAAGCTAGTTTCATATAAACAAGTACATTTTTCTTAATAAATAACCTTTTACCGGATGTTAGTGAAACAAATAAAAATACAATGTTGATGCACTAAAATATACTTTTTCTTATTTATTGCGTGGTGGAATTAATACAAATAAACAATTATGGTCCATGAATTTAAATTTACAAATCGAGATATGCAGTGCATTAGAATTGTGGGCAAAGTTATAAATGGCGTGAGGCGTGGCGTGACGGCATTGCCACGTCTCATGCCTTACAAGCCATGCGAAGCCATGGTGTTCTTTAAGACGTGACTAAAGCGGCAAATTTTTTTTTTTTTTTTTTTTTTTTTTTTTTTTTAGATTTATCATTTATGTTATAGTATAATATACATTTATACTACTATATTAGATATTTAGACTAATACTTATTATATACGAGACATGCAGAACCCGTACTACGCACGGGCTAAGAATCTAATTGTTAATCGTGTATTCTTTCTGTATATTGGCGAGTGTATACTTAATTATTGTTTCGTCTGTTGTATGCAATGTTTTAACTTTCTTGTATAAAAATTTAAAAGTATTTGATGTTATTTTGGTTTTGTGGTGTTGTATTTTATATATGGGATTTTGGTTATTAAGTTGTGATGGTTTTGTTTCTTTTGACCTATTACTTATTTGCATGATAAAAAAATGACTTTATATCTTTTGGTCTATTACTTAGCCCTACAATACTTGTCCATTAGATGGTTTTTGCATGGTAATATGAAGCACACGGGGTCTATCTAATTGGTCATAGTTTAATGTGCGTTAATATTTTCTTTATTAAGTTTGTAAGTTAAAGTTTGTGTAATAATGTATATATAATAACTAGGTTATTAACCCGTGAAATTCACGAGAGTAAATTTAAAACCGTTGAATAGTGTTTATATAAGAGATCAATTTGTGATATTATGTGTATAAATGATATGTTAGATGTATGAATAGAAAAATTAATGCTATATTATGATACAAATAAATTTTTAAAACACTATAGAAAGCATTTAATTTTTGTTGGTATGTAATATTAATGCTACATTATGATACAAATAAATAAAAAACTTGTACCATAAAAAATAAACAATATATCATGTTTTATTAGTTAACATATATCCCCCAATGTTTCATATTCTTTCATAAGCTATTTGTGTTATAATATCAATGATACATTATCATATAAATAAATAACAATTATTCAGTATGTGTTAATTGATCAATTGTTCCAAAGAACCCGAAAGCATGTTATGATATGACTTAACATAATCATGTACAACAAATGATTCTTGATAAACCCTTTCTACATTGTTTAACATTGTGTTAGAGTCAAACACTCATATGTTACAATCAAGTAATCAAACCTAACAATTTTAATGTTCACTATAACATTGCTTCTCCTTGTGTCATACCCTCTGCATACACCTCCAATATAATATATTTGTTTCTGTTCCACTTGAAATGGTTGTAATCATCTTCAACATAATTAACTACGATGCAATTTATGAACTTTTCCCAAAAAAAAACACAGTATCATCATACCGTTTCCAAATAAAACATATTTGAAGTGATTTTCTTTTTTTATTGATGCACCAATAGCCAACGAAAAAAAAAAAAAAAAAAAAAAAAAAAAAAAAAAAAAAAAAAAAAAAAAAAAAAAAAAAAAAAAAAAAAAAAAAAGGCTAATATGCTATAACTGCTTAAATGAATTTTTTTCAATACTACTGACTTAAGTTAACATCTTATGTACTTATTACAAAGATCATAGTTATAATATTACATTCAATATGTTTAAATAGCAATCTAACTTTGAAAGTGTATGTCTTCATCCTGTGAAATTTCAGCAACAATATAAACTATGTTAATTGTTTTCAGTATATCATTGGCCTTTGGCTGGCCCTTTATGTCCTGCAACCAACCTACCAAATTGTTTATGTTCATTGTAGGAAGCCATTTTCACTAAACAACTTTTTATGTAGTTCGAAAATTCTGGATCCATGCTCGGTGTCATCTAAGCCCTCAGTGGCCCACACTGAATCCTCAACATAGTGTCATATGATCCAGATTACCCATTTATATGTAAATGGGTCGATATTGCCACCTAGTTTTGAAAGGAAAAACCAGGATTTCAAAATTGGTATACAAAATGAAAGTCCAACAACAGCTTGCAAGCATTCAAAAGGTACTATCAAGCCAAAGGGAAGTACAACTTGATCACAAAATGACGATCACGGCTCAAAAATACATATGGATATTCAACAAAATAATTAAAAAAATTAAGCATGGTTCCAAAATGACATAATAATAACATTTCAATCCATGTTTTTTACCCCTAAAGTAAAAAAAAGCCAACTATAAGAAGATTTATGAAATGGAATAAATATTTCACCACGTGAAATATGACATAAAAATAGCGGTAAGCCGCCGGTAACAGTAGGCTAGGACAATACCTCGTTATAAACTTGAGCAAATAATTTGTTGCCAACTCTTGGAGATCCAAAGTTGTACATGGTTACATAAATAGCACCAAGGTAATATATAAGTTATTTATAAGTAGATTGCGACTTATAATCCATAACGTTACAACCGAGATCATAACCTATACAAAACTCACTTTGCTAGTTGACTAGAGGATAGTTCAAGAGCAAGCAAGGTTGCCGGTGCGCCGCCTAAACTATGACCAGTAACAAAAACATGCCATTTGGACACCGGATCAGCATCATCATCTCTGCCATGGAGATAGGTTTGTCTTGTAATTAAATTTAAACATACCCATGTATACAATAACCTTGACCATCCAATATCATGAACTTACCGAGATGAACTTGAGAACAACAAACATCATAAGGATATGTGATGGTGTACTGTCGTCATAAGAAAAATATGTTGATACCTGAATCTCTTCCTTAAAATCACCACCAATTCTCTCCGGGTTTAGCCTAGATAAGTTCAGCGAGAAATTAAAAAATAAAAAATAAAAAAAAATAATCATACATGTCAACTTTTAGGTGGCAATGTAATTACCCTGTAGGAGCCAGCATTAAATCAGTTCTCAAGTCTTTCCATCTCAAGTCTTTACTAAAGAAAATGTTCCAGTCAATACAACAGCTTCAAAACAAAAAGAAAAAAAATCACTCGTGTGCCAATCATCATGTATCTCGGTTATCTCTAATGTCAAAGAAATATTTCACACATACATTTGCTTAAGAAATAATGATAATATTTGTAAGTAATGGAAAGAGAAGAAAATGAAACAAAATTCATTGAATAATTTTATCAAATATTTATTAATACTAATAATAATTACAACAACAATTTCACATATAATTACCTATAACAATCCAATTTTTCGCACATGATGAGTCAAAACAGCCCTTCATTTTCACAACTGTATTGACTATCTCAACTTATATTTTTACCTTCCACAGTAGTATTATTAATCGCAAAACATTGCGTATTACTAATACTTACAATCACAAAGCAGTCTCACACTTCTACCAATAATCACAACATACTACAATAAACTATCAAGTTAATTAACAAATATCAACATGTATCTTTTAGAAACTCATTTTAGCCGCAATCCAAAACAACCACTTTTAAAGTAACTGTTTAAGCAAGCAATCCCAAACAACCCCTATACCATAGTGTAAACTAAAAACGCAAAAAAAGGTACAATCAAGTTACCAAAAAGAAAGTAACTTGGGAAATATCGATAAGAAGTTAGTCCTAGGACCCAACTGAAATATCAATATGAACACTGGTTATTTCCCTAAGATAATTAGGCCGGATATATAAAAAAACGATTATTTGGCCCAAAATTTAAAGATAATCCAAAGCATGATACTTTATCCAAACATTAGAATTGATAATTGTGACTTCAAGTTACAATACCAGTTTCAAAATTTAAATCCTAGGACCGAACTGAATGTTAAAAAAGAAACGTATAACTTTAAATTGTCTTACTTGGATTGGTGGTGGTTACAGTAGCTCCTCCAAAATAACAACTGGTTGAGACCGGGTTCCTTTGGTAATAACTGTTAAAGGTATACGAAGCATCTGATGTAGTTGTTGAGAATCAGATTCCTGAATCATTGTTGTCAACCATTATAGTTCACATGTTGTCAGTCCTACTCAGGAAAACCAGCCTGCAAAAGGTAATTTCCATTGTCTTTTGGAGCTTTATATGAATCTATCTTACATATGAAGTTTGTATAGTAATTAATGAGTAATGACCGGTATTTTTATGACTTACAGAGACTGTCTTTGAGCTCACAACTGCCCCATCAAAATACTTGATTGTCAAAATACTCTGTATGATTTTTTGACACTCGCAGATTTTATTAGAATTTGGATCCAGCCGTAAAAAAACAACCCATTAAGGCATTAACTACTAATGGCATTAATAAAATGAATCATACATGTACATCTAAACTATACCTTATACACTTCTACAGTGCATTACATATAGAAAACCAGAAATCAATTATTCTGCCAGTTCAAAACGCAATAATCAGGTCCCCTTCAAAATGTAATACCCGAGACAGACAACCCCTTAGTTTAAATTCTGAATTCATGGCAAGAACTTTTGGTTTTCTCATATTTATGGGCGTATCTCAGATTGCTCATTTAAGCATCTTATATTTTCCTTCAACAGATGGGTGTATTATTTTGACCCGTTACCTAATTTGCTCAACATTTTTCCATCACTATCTCACATCTAGGAGAGGGTTGATAAAGAAAGGAGGTATGGTGTACACATGTACTGAAGCATCTGGCTAAAATCATGTGACCTCATCAGGAAGATCGGGATGATCATGAAAGAGCGAAGCAACCTGCATACATTATGCGTAGATTATAAACGGTACTAAGTAATGCAAATCACTCCAATGAAATCAATCACAGCTAGTATGCAATATTATTTTAAGAGCTTACACACAGAAAAATTATATTTCATTAAAGAAACTAAAATGCCATTTTTGACCCGTTTATTTTTAGGTAGTCGATACGCGTTATGTTTAAATCCTAAAGGGTCGAATGGGTTAAAAATTTTAGCTCATCAACAAACAGGTAAAAAGTCACAGAAAGTGTACCTTTAAAGCATAAAACTTAAGTCATTTCACGTAGATATCTACATTTTTTTATCAATTATTCTTTTAAATTAAATTTCAAACTAAAATATTCCGCTTCAGATCCCACCTGAACTATACAAACATGTATTGTAGGCTTAATTAATGTATGGCTAATCATGTGCTTGAGCCAAGATCTAAAAACTCAATAATGATTAAATCAAACTCTTGATAATGTTTTTTATCACAAAAGAATTAGTTCATCGATTAATTTATACCTTCGAAACTATAGTTCTTCGTCAAGACTTTCATGAGTGTTCTTCCTGAGCCATCCATGAGCCACAATTATTAACGAATCTCCAGACCACCTGCACCAAAACACACAAACCAAATTCATTCAGACATTATCACAAACACTTGGTGTGCCTCGAAGGCAATCTTCACGTCAAATGAATTAAATTAAACAACCACATATGATAACAATCAAGATTTTACCTTTATCTTGTCCATGAAAATCATTCATTGTTCATTTGTTCTTTATGAACCCGTTAAGACCTAAAACACAAACAAATTAGAATCGAAGATTCGAATGAATTCAAACCTGAAAACAAAATCAAATGAATAACAATATCATACCGTCAAAAGAATACAATGGTTGTCTTTTTCATACCTTTTTTCATTCAAATTCATCACATCTAAAACTTCATCTGTAGAAAAACAAAATAATGAAATTTGGATGAGAAAAAACTCTTCACATAATTAATGAAGAACATATATTAAGAACAATGAAAATGGATGCAATAAAACTTTAGACCGAATTTAGGAATGAGGCTTTTCATATGAGTCTTATCAATAAAACTTTAGATCGAATTCAGGTTTGGGATTGATAATGATTCGGTTGTGTAGTTGTGTAGGAAGCAGGGTGGAGAGGCTAACAACCGGCGAGGGGCGAAAAAAGGGTGGCTTCTCCCATAATCTTTGCAAAATCAATATATTACGTAGTTAATACTCCGTACTTTATTAGTGTTAATTTAAAATTTATTAGGAAATGACCAATGTGGACACTCTAGAATTTCAGCATTACTTTTTAATAGGGGCAGAATGGACTTTTTTAAACTTTGCTTTATTAGAATATATAGATAGATGCCACATAAACTGTATAAAAATCGTTACAAACCTTTTTAGCTTCATCTTATTTTATTGTACAACTAATTTCATTGAAAATTAACATTGAAGTCTAATTAATATTAATAAATTTTATCGATAAACTCAATTCTAAATAGCTAACTAAATGAATATTAATTAACACACTATTAATAATTCCTAAAACCTTTGGACTCCACTATTATGTTTTAAACTTAATTTTTTTAATTTACAAATGGCTTTGAGCAAAAATTATGTACTTTTTATTTTATATTCATTATTCAAGTTGCATGCTTACATAAACTAATCATGCTAAAAAGTATCATTTAACCATTTAAATGTTGCTTTACATACATGCTCGTGCGCATTTTCTTTAATCAATTCGCAAAAATGTGAGCTACATCAATAGAAAACAGACATAAATTACTTGTATATGAAAATGCATTAACATAATACATATATCTATATATATTGCATTAGGTTAAATCATCAATTATTCTTGCAACATTTTCAACTTCTTCTCAATCAATAGCCGACTTTTAATTCTATACTAATTACTAAATATCATGTGATAAATTCCGGCAAGCCTTGCACTTCCATCTCGATATTGTATATACTTCACATTAAATGCACCAGTTTTGTTTTTCGATATTTGAAGTTTTGCTTATGTTTAAAACTCAACTTTTTTATTTGATATTATAATTTACAAACGGATTTAAGTCAAAATTATGTATTTTTTCCTATCTATTCATTACTCAATGTGATATTTTTAATATGTCGTATTTTTCTATTATGGCAAACTCATTTAATGGGCGTAAATATTGGTTTCTCACTAATGATTCTACATATAGAAAAAGAAAACACTTTGCGATGCGC
>LBNU01030218.1:17160-31808 GCA_014162995.1 Artemisia annua | reverse complement strand
TTTAATATGATGTAGTAAACTTGTTTAAGCACAGAGATGCAAATAGTAATAGCAAAAACTCAAAATGACATAAGCATACTTTTGATAGTGAAATATGAAATGTAAGAAAAAAATGAAAACCAAATAACAAACCTAGGATATTAAGCACTAATATGACTATCAAACAGCAAATAAGTACAAACAAACAAGAGAAAGCAGTATATAAGCAATGGAACAGTAAAAAGTAAAAATGGAGGATTTAGCTTACAAAGTGCATTCCAAGCTTACACCAAGAACCAAGGATCATAAACCATTTCCTAACACTCCCCATGGAGTTCTAACCCACTGCCATCCATTATCAACAGTGCTCCAGCCATCTTCTTCTTCTTTCTCTTTTTTTTTTTAATTTTTCACTGAATTAATTTTATTTTTTAATTTTCTTATTTTTGATACTAAGCTGAATTTTAGAGGTTTCTACAAGCTTATTGAAGCTTGTGGGAGCTTATATGACCTAATCAGTCCATGATAACAACCACAATTTATAACTAAGCTTCTTAAAAATCTTTGAACAAAAGTAAATTGCATACACTGAGGTAAATGTTGAAACTTGAAATTGATTGATAAAAAAGTTTAAGGATACAATAGAAACACAGATTACAATACTTGAGAGCTTACAACTACACTAGAATTTGAAAAATGAACAATACGAAATACAATTTTGACTAAAAAAACTACACTAAGAGTTTAGTGTTTCCCCGGGTCGTTATATCCCAACGAGGTTGAAATTGTATTTGGAAAACGTTCAAGGGATTCAGTGATTTGGGAATAGTAACCAGATAATGATTTGGATTGATTTTTACACTACTGATTGCTTGGAATTGATAATGAAACAATATTAAAATGCACAACAATCAGATATAACAAATATGTAACAAAAATGTAACTGGGGCAAGTACAGGGACTAAAAGTGACAAGTTCTAAACTACAAGGGTGTAAAATGAAAATTTTTCAAACTTAAATAAAAATAAAATTGAATTAAAAAGAAAATTATTATTTTGATTATTTTAATATTTAAGTATTAATTAATTAATAAAAACTATTTAAAAACTTAATTAAAACTAATTTATAACAAATCTAAAAAGGATTAAGATTACAAATTACACTAAAAATTTGCAAAATTAATTTCTAAAAATCTACAATGACTTAAAAGATTTATAAAAATTAAAATTAACTATTTTTGTCTTTTTGTGGATCTTTTATAAATTAAAAACTTAATTAATATTTAAAGTCTAATTAAACTATTTAAAAGGAGAAAATTAGAAAATGAAAAGAGAAAATTACAAAGATAATTTTTACAGGTTCTAAACAATGTATAAAAACTAGAAAAATTATAAAAATGGATCTGAGATTAATTTTAAACACTAAAACTATTTTCTTTTTGGTTTTTCTAATTAAACTGTTTTAAATAAAAATAAATCTAAGGATTACCAAATGAACAGTAGAAATAATAAGAAAATTACCAGAGGTACTAATTATTATGTAGAACTTAGGAAAATTATAAAAATATGCTACTGTTTAACAAAATCTATTAAAACTATTTAATTTACTATTATTAACTAATTATTAACTAAACTGTTTTTAATTTTAATAAATGCTAAATGAAAAAGAAAAATTCTAAGAAAATTTATAAAAATACTATAAGTTACTAGGAATTTAAGAAAATTATAAAAACAGGTTACTACTTAATAAAAATTTAAAAAGAAAAACGAAAAGCTAAATTATATTAAATAGAAACTATCACTTTTCTTAAAAAGAGATTATTTTTGGAATTTTCTTTTTGAGACTTGTTTATACACTGAAAATGAACAACTTTTATGAAAACACTTTTGCTTAAGCTCAAAAATAAGCTCTGTGCAAGCTTTTATCTATGACAGTTTGACTTTTGTTTGACCAGAGATAGAAATAAGCTCAAATGAGTTCAAATGGGTTCCACAGTGATGGATTATGATGCAAGTAAGTGATAATGACTAATATTAAGCTAAAACAACAAAATAATTCAACTGCTAAGCAATAAGCAAACAAATAAGCACTTTGAGAATCTGTTTTGTTCACAGAAATGGGACAAAGTTGCAGCTAGTGTGGGGTCCACTAGAGAGCTCATGGGTCCAAGGTAATGGATGATCTAAAGAGATGGCTTGGTGAGCTATCCAAAAAACCAAGAATCACAACCTAAATTTAGCAATTTNTAATTTAACTTATGTCTAGTAACATGAAACATTTGATTTTATAAAAAGTGATATTTAGGAGTAGTTCTTTGGGTTTAAATAATTAAAGGGTGTGTATATGAATACCTCATATGATGACTTTATAAAAACTTAATGCAAATATGTAGATTTTAGTTGTAAAACTTCTTTTTATACTCGAGGTACCAAGTTTCAGATTCATGCTCATTTTTTTTTTTTTTTTTTTTTTTTTTTTTTTTTATTTATTTTTTTACCGATTTTCACTGCTTAAAGATGAAAGGTATGTTTGGCAAAACAAGCTATATGTAATAAGCTGTAAGCTGTAAACTGTAAGATATAGGTCATGTTTGGCAACAAGCGTTAAGGAAGCGTTTAGGAGCGACAAGCGATAAGCGGTAAACATTTAGATGAAAAGCTTGTTTGGCAACACCTCCAATAGCGTTTGAAACTAGCTCAACCGCTCCAAATTGAAATGTTTCATGAACAAGCTTTCCACTACTGCTCCTAACATTTTGTTTGAAAATTACATATTTACCATCAAATAAATATAACCACGTACAAGTATTAATGGCTAGATATGCATCTTTTATAACCACGTACAAATAACTGCTACTTGGCTACATGGCTACTTGCTACAGTTGATTTCTTAGATTTATATAAATAATTGATAATGGCCTATTTTTTTAATATGAAACAAGATATGTGGTAGTATCATTAGGATTGTACGTGAGATGAATGTGTTATATTAAAAAAATTAATTTATGAGTTACGTGCCTTTTTTTTGTAATTTTACACTTTATAATTAGAGTTATTGCTACGTTACCAAACACATTTTTTAAATAAACAGCTACTGCTTACTGCTTACTGCTACTTTTCGCCAAACATACCCATAAGCTGTAAACTGCAAGCTGTTAACATGAGCTACAAGCTGTATATTTTTTTCAATAAAAATGTTTGGTAAATTAACTGTTACTAACATATGTAAAATGACATAAAAGACCATAAAAATAATAAAATCATTATATTAAACTCGTAATGTATTAAAATAATATGCTTGCAACAGTCATTAAAGAGAATTTCATATAAACAAGTATATTTTTCTTAATAAATTACCTTTTACCGGATGTTAGTGAAACAAATAAAAATACAATGTTGATGCACTAAAATATACTTTTTCTTATTTATTGCATGGTGGAATTAATACAAATAAACAATTATGGTCCATGAATTTAAATTTACAAATCGAGATATGCAGTGCGTTAGAATTGTGGGCAAAGTTATAAATGACGTGAGGCGTGGCGGCATGATCACGCCTTCATGCCTTACGAGTCATGCGAAGCTATGGTGTTCTTTAAGGCGTGACTAAGGCGTCAAAAAGATATTTATAGATTTATCATTTATGTTATAGTATAATATACATTTATACTACTATTAGACATTTAGACTAATACTTATTATATATTTACCAGGCCCAAATACGAAATAGCCCAAATTTCAAATACTGGTTCAAAATANTCTAAAAGCTCTAAAAAAAGCTGGGTGCCAAACATGCCCGAAGTATATACAACTACATCTTTTTTGAGACTTACGTAAAACATTTATTGTTGACTTTATGTCGTAATATCACACAACCATAAATGTGTTCTCGACCTTATTGCTCAATCATTTTGTCTCTTTAAAGTCAATTTTCTTAGTTAAACCAACTGGGCTAGCTCAGTTGGCCACCAAGGGTAACCTTGGGGAGGTATCCTTGGAGAGGTCTCAGGTTCGAGGCTCACCATGGACCTTCAGGGGCCCGAAAAAATAGAAGCAGGAGTGGGGTTTATCCTCTAAGGAGAAAGGTTCGATGCTCGCATACTGCCCAATTGGATGTCACTGTGGGCTCGAATCACTAACTACTAACTCGCCGTTCAAAAAAAATTTCTTGGTTAACGTTTGTTTTCCCGTCCTCTTTTTATGATGCTGGCATTATTTCCACGGCTATATTGATATATAAGATCATATTATCTTATTTACTAAGAGCATCATCAGATGCTACGGTAATATACGTTCTTCCCCTTAGAAAAAGTC
Source organism: Artemisia annua (assembly GCA_014162995.1). Lineage (NCBI taxonomy): Eukaryota > Viridiplantae > Streptophyta > Magnoliopsida > Asterales > Asteraceae > Artemisia > Artemisia annua. The sequence goes on along the minus strand of LBNU01030218.1, from coordinate 27,516 downwards.
GCCAAAGAGACTAATGTAACACTCGCCAGGGCAAGAACAACTCACTAGTTTACCATTTTGTTTAGTAACAATGACTAACATTCTAGCCCATGTTCTTACCTATGATCTTAACACACCATTACTAGTTATCGAATGCAACTTATCCATGGGCATTTTTCATTGCGCCTGTGTGTTGTTCTCACCAATGGCGGAACTATGTAGGGGCAGGGGAGGGGCCGGTAGGGGCAGGGGAGGGTCCCGGCCCCCCCAAAATTTGCATCACCTAGTGTAAATATTATATAGGTTTTAGGGGTAATTTAGTTGAGATTACAAACAAATCTCAGATTCGGCCCCTCCAAAATAAAATTGGGCCCCCCAAGAAAAATGTTCTAGTTCCGCCATTGGTTCTCACGACTGGTGGGCAAACTATTATTCAACTATCCTTGATCCCACAATGTGAGACCATCCAATTATCATTTTTTATCTTTTCTTCATTAACTTGAGCTCTTTTTGTTGTTCCGATAGATCCAACACACACGACACGATGGTAATGACCCGGTAAGTGGTGATGTGGTTGCAACTCCAAACTATATATGCTCGAAAAATCCCGGACCAACACAGTTGATCTTCATCAACCCTGTGAATCAATCAACAAGAAAAACTTGGAGAACCAAATCACCCATATTATCTTATAGCTAAGTTAGTGAGAACTCCTAGCATCCATTCATCTCGATCCAAAGCATTGAAATCTTTAAACTCAAAAGCCAAACGAAGCAAACACTCAATTAATCCAGCTGGAAAGCTAAATTATTTTAGCAAAAAACCAAAGAAACAATACCGAACACGAAATTGTCCAAAAAATAACATACAAACGAAAGTAACATTTGTTTTTCTAAGGTCATATAAAGTAGTAGCATTTTACAAGAATAAGAATAGATAAATGAGGCTCAGATCTGTGAAAAATCAAAGCAAAGAGGATAAAACCGCCATGGCTGCAATCACAAAATTACCCCGCCAAGATACGGTTAATCTCAAACTTTGTTGATTAACTCATACAACAACAAAGATATTATCATCACTGCCTCTAGTAATTATTACTCCGTATTATTGTTAAGTTAAAGAAAGATAGCACCAGATCTAGTTTTGTTTCTGCAGTCTGCTTATAGGTAGTATAGATAAATGGTTAATATACCAACAACAAAAAAGAGGGTTGTTGATTATGGGGGCAATTCGTTCATCGACAACAGAGGGCGGCAACAACCCTTGAAAAACCTTCCCTCTGCTGCCTCTGTGTTTTGAGTTGTATGAGTTTTTATTGTTTTGCCCCAAAGGTTGGTTCTTGAGAATGGTGTGTTTTGTAGGAGCTAGTTGGCTTTAGATTTTTAATTGACAGTTCTGTCCTTTGACTTGCTTAATTGTTAATGGTGGACAAAGGGTGATTTGGTCATTGGATGTTTATTCGGTTTTTACTTTAACAAACTCATAACACAATATAACACTCACAAGTTAGACGAGTTACACTGTGATCTCAAGTATCACTTAAGTAAAAAATAAAATAAAAAACAGAAAAAGTTATGTTTTCTAGCAGCAGTTAAGGAGAAAAAAGAAAATTTATCTATATACTAAAAGCCGTGTTTAAACGGGATCCAACGGTGTTGTATTACGGGACAATTATGTCGTAAATTTAAAACTCGATTGGTTGTTAGTTACTAAGTTAACACTTGGCATTTTTTCACATGAGGCTTTTATTAACAAGGGGTGCCTGCTACAGTGCGTTAGTAACAGTGCACTCCGGTTTGTCACTGTTTCAACAGGACACATGTTTCTCTTTTTCACCTCCCATCTCACTTCTTCTCAGGTCCTAGAAATTTCTATTTCCCCTCACCTCCTAGAAATTTCTGGTAACCCCTCATCTCACCTTTTGACCACCAAACCCTTGCACCGGCAGACCCTTCTAATCTTCATCAAACAATATTCCTAATCGATAAACAGTTGATTTCAACCACGATTCGATTTAAACCACAAATTGGGATCAATTAACAATCGATCCATTTTTATTACCCTAAACTAAATAAACGAGCACTTTTTTCCCTTCTGCACAAACAACAATGACAACACCTTAATCGGAAATCTAGGGTTTTTTCCATACATATTTTGTTAAATTTATGGTTTATAGTGCAAGATTGTTTATTGCTTTTCTTTTGTTATTCTTATGGTTTAGGAGATGCTATTGAAGATGGGGATGACGGCAACCTCGAGGAGGTATATAAAAATTAATGCTGTAATTTATTTATTTATTTATTTATTTATTTTATAAATTGATGTATTTATTTACTTATTTATTTTTTTTAGTCAGATTATATAAAAAATTTATTACGGTTGTTTGGATGTATGATTATGGATATTGATTATACCCTTGAATTAAGGGGCTGTCTGTTTAAGCTTATATGCGGCGTTATAACCTTATTTGTGTTTCCGGATTATTTTGGGAACCTCTAGAACATGGTTAATTTAGGCCAGAAAATTTACTAGGGGTGTTTGGATGTATGATTATGGATTTTGATTATAGCCTTGAATTAAGGGACTGTTTGTTTAAGCTTATATGGGGTCTTATGAGCTTATCTGTGTTCCCTGATCATTTTCGGAACCTCTAGAACATGGTTAATTTTGCTCAGAATAAGTGAATAACCGTTATATGTTTGATCCACTTAACCAAAAGTGCTAAACTGCAAGTTAGAAAAAAATAATTACCCTGATAAGGTAACATATATTAAAAAGCACCTCTTTTAAGTAGATTAACCGTTTTAGTATCTAGACATTTATAAAAACAATCATGATGAACTGTGATTGTTTTCCATAGCCTTGCATAAGATTTCATTCATTGAAAGTTGGGTTGTCATTACAGTGCAACGGTCCAGGCTGATGCTTCACTTGGTAGCCTCATGCCACCGGAGGATGTTCTGGAGAAAGAATGCCACAGAAAGAGATAGTATGCAGACCACCTGCTAAGAGATCATGCGCCGAGTGATCTTGGATATTTGAGAGATGCACTCCAAGACAAAGAAAAGTAAGCCCTTCACAAACATTACGCTGAGATTTTAACAATGCAAATCCGTATTTTATTTTATTTTTTTTACCATCTAATGTATTTGTTACTTTGGTTCAAAATAAAGGTGTCTCTTACATAATTCTTTTTGTAAAAACTTTTGATGGATCTAAACACACACCTTGTGTTAGAGATACTTTGAGTAATGTTGTTAAGCACGCGGAATTTACTTAGCAACACTTAGAAGATTGTTTATGTGATGTATTGTGAGTGGGAACAGTAGTATGTAACACAAAGCTTCAATATTATTAATGATAATAATACGAGTGATCTTAGTTATCACTAGGGTTACACCTTGAAGCTCTCTAGAATTAATTCGTTTCTTAGACAATGACCTAGGATCTCCTTTTATAGAGCAAGGAGTCCTTTACAAGATAAGTATTAAGCTATCTAAATAGAATATACACAAAATCTATTCTATACTTATCTATACACGAATACATCAGTTATCTAATAAGCAGTGGTAACTATATATACTAGCAGTGGTAATGAGTTTCCACTGCCAGTGCATTCTTCAGCAGTGTCTTCCACAAGCCTATTAGTGGTAACTGTTAGCTTTATTCCCAACACTTTACAAACCCTGTGACGGGGATACTTGCTTTAAACCAAATACAATTCTTTTCTATCGTTATTGCACAAGTGATACTATCTGCCACCATTACATAACTAAAATTCATGAGCCATAATCACTTGTGGGTTTTACACAAGTGAACGCGAGTATAGTTGATAGATCTATTTGAGTTTGACACCTCCCGTTGGTTTACCTCGGTCGGGTAACCAATAAGTACTATACTTGAAACCTCTAAGGATTAACTTTGGCAAGTTATCCTTCTTGTCCCCTCATGGTTGGGTCTGCAGGCCCTATGACCCGGACTGTTAACGTGCGGTTTCATGAGCTTAGTGCAATAACACCCATTCTCTTCAGTATTGTATTGATCATACAATATTGACACAAACTGTTTAAATACGGTTTCTACTACTTTACATGGGTGTATAAAAACGTAACCCATGCTTTACTAAACTCGTATTCACATACTATCACTTAAACCTATGACTCTCACTCAACACCTAGTGTTGACTCTTTAAGCATGTATCCTAGGTATATAGCCGTTACGGCGCTTTGGCATGAAGTGGCAATGAACTCGGAGGACTTTCAACTTTGTTATCATTCAAATACTATTTCACACTTAGATTCACGGGACCTCAGCTTAATAAAACTCTGATATTTTAATGAATGATAACTTATTTATAAAAACGTCTCTTTTCGAGTCGTTTTCTATTATTGTGACTGTGATTCCATGAAGTAATACCCCAACCCTAAATCCGCTGCGAATCATGAAAATGGGGGTGTTAAAGATTGGTATCAGAGCCTCAGTTTTAGAGAACAAGGTCAAAACCTAAACTACAACTACTTTTCTTAAGCCCGAGAAAGTCCTTAGTGCCACTGCCATTCTCCGCAACAACATAGGCTACAGGTTAGCATAGTACTTAACTTCTTAACTGCTAAATGCTGCATATCATTTCTATTATTATCTAGCTATGTCTACACCCTACTACTCTACCCCCGTCTCATCTAGTTTACATACGGAGAATGCTCATTCCTCTCCGAATTTACTAGATTATCCCTTAAAACACTATTTCCCCAACTCTTTAGGAGACCCACTTATCCTTTATCGCACTTACCTAGTAGTAAACCTAGAATATTTAGAAAACCACCCTATACCTTAGTACCCCCGTATTCCTCATAAACCTTCCCACCTCATCTTGGAAATTTGAGGTTGGAAGAGATTCCCATAGCACACACTTAGAACACTAGAAAGATCAGGTTAAGAATATCATGAACAGTTTAGGTGAACTCTTTATTGACCTTTCATTAAAGATAGAAAAAGGTCATAGCGATAGCTAGGTAGTAGCCCAATAGGATTTATACCTTAGAGGAGATAATCGATGATAACTAAATTTTTCATGAATTAGATATATAAAGCCCTTCCCCTAAGTTTTAGAATCACTAGGAGGAAATTATCAACTAGTACACCTATACCTTTAGGTTAGAATTCCACCCTAGAATATACACTATAGATAATGGTACTAGTTAGATGTAGGCTAGGATGCTTATAATATAAGATAAGTTATGACACTTTGCCCTAGTTATAAGCCCTTAAGTACTTTCGAGGATAGAAACCCTATTTTCCTAACCATCCCTTATTAGGGTACTTTAGGATACCCTGAACCCTAGGAAATTATCCATCCTTAAGAAATATAACAAGTTGGGTACTTGTTATAATCTACTCGAGGTTTTAGTATACCCTATGAGTAATACTACTGGGTATGTATTATTTATAACCCCTAAGAAATTAGATTAGGTAGTTTCGACACCTTAAAACCCCAACACCCTATAAAATAGGACGATATTCCTTAAGAATATTGTTTTTGAACTTTAGCCATTATTAGGTTAAACCTAGGATAGTACCCTTTAGGTAGTTAGTAAGTGCTGATAAAGTGGGCTCCGAGAAAAAAAAATCCACTCCTTATAATCACCCTTTCCCACAAAAACTTCCTTCCTTTTCATACCCGACAATTTGCCCAAAACCTCCATCTTTTCTAATCACATATGGCATAAATAGTGATGCTTGTTAAACTTTTGGTTATGACAAGTTATTTATGACCTATTGTGGTTATGATCTCATGACATTATATGTCATACGACTCCTTCCGTTCTTTAACCCTTGAACCCTTTAAAACACTTCCCCTATCATTTCCCCTAATGATGAGAACCTTCCTTCTACATCATAACGATCTGAATTCATTCTGAATTCAGTAAACTACTCTTCCTCCGTCTCTAATCCCCATTCCTCCGAAACTTCTTAGTTTCCCCTAGTTAGAGAGCCTTCCCCTAACTACTCCTATATGCAAGTATATAATAGTTATATACAAGAATATTCCTATTTTTCGCTCTTTACTTTCTACTCCCTTAGATCACTATGATTCCCGAAATAGTTTTCCCTCTTAGTAAAACCTGTATTACACTCTCTAGGTTTCCCATATTTGAGGTTAGAAATAATTTTAGGATGCCCTTAGGTAAACCTAAGATTAGAAATAGGATACATTGAAACCCCAAAATATGCTATCCCTAAGAAATCATTGAGGAAATAGAAAAGTAGGATAGGAATACTAGCTAAATTTTCACCTTATAGGAACTAGCCGTTTTGAGGTTATAGTTTACCTACACCTGGTTTCATAAGTGACCTACCTCGTATTAGGATTTCCCACATAACTTTGAGGATTTAGAAATTTCTAGGAATAACATACCTTTAGGATATCCCGAACCTACCTTAAGTTATATAAACCCAGACTTAGAACTCGAGGTTACCAGTTATAACTAGGAATAATACATTTGAGGACTCTAGTCTACCTATACTTAGTTACTTAAGATATGACGCTTCCTAGATTACACATTAGAATTCTACTCGGAAAATACTACGGATATTACCCAACCTGGTTTTAAGTACCTAGGACGTAGAATAGACAACTTAGGTCAAAAGACTAAACTTAAAACTTTACCCGGAAATAGTAATACTCCTAGTAAACCCCTAGAAAAGAAACCACCTAGCCCTTCTCCTATTATAGAATCTTCTTTACTAGTTAAGACCAATNTTTAAGTACCTAGGACGTAGAATAGACAACTTAGGTCAAAAGACTAAACTTAAAACTTTACCCGGAAATAGTAATACTCCTAGTAAACCCCTAGAAAAGAAACCACCTAGCCCTTCTCCTATTATAGAATCTTCTTTACTAGTTAAGACCAATACATCACCCATAGAACCTTAGGACTAGCTATGAAAACTAAAAGAACCTTAGGGGAAAACAAACTTCGCGGGAATCTAGTAAATCTAATCCTCACTAGGATACCACCCTTTCAGGTATTCTATTCCTTTATTTTTCCCCACTTTACCGTTTAATCCTATACTCCCGTCCTTTCCCACTTTACCTATTCCTACTCTTCCGTTTTAATCCCACTCTTTCGTTATCCCCTACTCCTCCGTACATTTCTATTTCATCCCTTGTTTTCTTTCCTTCCTTTTCACTCCTTCCTACAAAATTCACTCTTCCACTTCCTCCTATCCTTTCGTTTTGTTCCTCCGTCATTTTTTACTCTATTTTTCCCTACTCTATACTCTCTCCCTACTGATCCTACAATGTTCTAAGAGTTAGAACTTGTAGTTCTCGTCATATCGCAAGATTCTATTAGTTAGATCTTGTAAGAATATCTATGTCAAACTTTAATCCTCATTATATTCGACTACGATATTAAACTATCTCACCTTGCAAAGATTGCAAGCATGAGATCGTTAACGACCGTCACTCTAGCCATAGNTACTCTATACTCTCTCCCTACTGATCCTACAATGTTCTAAGAGTTAGAACTTGTAGTTCTCGTCATATCGCAAGATTCTATTAGTTAGATCTTGTAAGAATATCTATGTCAAACTTTAATCCTCATTATATTCGACTACGATATTAAACTATCTCACCTTGCAAAGATTGCAAGCATGAGATCGTTAACGACCGTCACTCTAGCCATAGCATGGGATGCTATCGGGTAACTAGTTGCTAACAGGGAGACTGTAGAACTAGTCACCATGGCTAGAACTTGTCTTCACCATGGCTAGAACTTGTCTTCACCATGGTTGGGACTTGTCTCTAAAACCATTCACATACCACATTTCCTTAAGTGTGGTAAACTCCCTTCATTTTCCGCCAATACTACTTAAGGATGATTTATAATCATCTTATTAAAATGAAAGAGCGCTATTTCATCTTAATAAGAAAGTTATAAATCAAAGGAATCATAAGTTTATAAACTCTTACTTACAAGAATTGGAACGCCTCTACTTGTAAGTAAAAGGATATAAACAAATGAGTCTAAGTATCTGGCACATGTACAAACATCTCTCATTCCGTTTGTACAACTCCTATTCTTCGCTTCGTACCACTTTCTCTTTCTCGAATCATAAACTCGTTCTCCTATCTCAACCTCTACTCTTACTTTAAACAAAATCTCGGGAAGAGATTTTCTGTAAGGGGGTAAGACTGTAGCAACCCACAAAATCTCATCACTATCATTCCCACTATAAATACCTATATCAGGTATTTCACATGTAAATTTTTGCTTTTTATATGCATTCACTACCTGCATGACTCTCTAGACCTGCTCACGTATCTACACAAGCCAACTATCTCTACATTCACACTCTGTGAACTCCTGGTATGTCAAGCATAAGATCACAACAACACCACAATAAGTAATCTATCAATCTAACACACTAAACTTATCACAATATTACAATAAACCCTAAATAAACCCTAATTGCACCTATGTGTTTACGGTTATCTTTAAAACCTTAATTGCTTATCTGAACTAGTTTGAAAGTGTTCAAGGCTTATGTATGAGTTACCTTAGGAACAATAGGATACCTTAGCACCCTTAGACCTTAGTACAACCTCTTAGAGCTTAGGTACAAGTCCCTTAGGCACAAGAGCATAACTAGGTCATAACTTCCCGGAACTAGATCTAAACTATCCCAAATCTTTACCATAAGCCACCACCACTTAGTATAAGCCTCTTAGGACTTAGTATTAGTCACTAAACACTCATAGGAACCTAATCTGGGCACTAAACCCTAAGCTAGACCCTAATCCCTCACTAAGCAAAATTAGGTCATAACTAAACATAACTAAACCTAACACCGAAACTAAGCAACCAAAGCACCTCAAACCACCCAAGCAAGCATCCTAGAACCTTTTACACCTGCTAGGCATAAGCTAGCACCCTACCATACACCTCCATAGTAGCTTACAAGTAGCTTTGTAAGCTACTTGCCATTTTAGGCCATTTTACACCACAAATACCCTATAATCCGCCTCTCCAGCCCCCTAGCTACTTGTAGCTTCTCTTAGTCATCCCCTAGGTCGTCCTCATCACCCCCTAGCTTCCATGACTCAGCCCTCCCCCTCCTCGACACCTAGCGACCCATTTTGACACCTATACCTTGTGTTACCCTATAAATACCACCCAAAACCTCACCATTTCTTTTTACACCTCCCCTCTCTTCTCTACCTCACCTATTCTATAGTACTAAGTCCCTAAGACCAGTAGGAGTCGAATACATTAGCCCTAGTACTAGTCGAGTTCTAGTTTTAGGCCGAGAAACCCTAATACCCACGTTAAGGTTCCCACGACCTAGGTAAGCCTCAACCTTGATTCTAATAGCCTTAGTACTGACCTAGGACTCCTAGGATATGCCTTAGAACCTTTAGATAAGCCTTGACCATTTTCATTTAGGAGTTTTCATTTTAAAACCCTAATTATAGATAATTATGTGTTTATATGCTAAAATGCCTTATTATGTGCTATAATCTCATTAAAATACAATTTGCATGGAAAAGGACTAATTATGCAATAGTTTTCATGCATAGGGGTATATATGGTAACTTTCTGAAAATATTAAGTCTAGAGACTGTTTTTGACATTTCTTAGAAGTTATAAGTACAAGGACTCTTTTTGCAAAGTTATATAACCTTAGGATAAAAAGTAAAATAGTTATAAACATATAAGGACTAGTTTTACAAATATTAGAAAGTTAAGGGTATAAATGGTAAATCCAGAAAACTTATAATTTAAAGGGTCATTTCTGCCATTTTCTCAAAATATAGAAGTATAGGGACTAGTTGTGCCAAGTTTAGATGGTTTTATGCTTAAATGTTATAAGTTTATAAGTCTAGGGTAGATTTTGTAAATATACAAACTATAAGGGTATAAAATGAAATATTTGCTTAATAAATATAAGTGCTATATTTTTATGTAATTTGTCACAATAGTAGGGAGCTTCATGTGAGGGGCTTCATTTGTGTATACGTTTTGACGAGTTTGTTGGGTTTACGATTTAAAGTGCCCTGGCTCCTCAAATGTTTTACTACAATATGACCTCTGGATTATGATGGCCCGAACGGTGATACATTATGTTAAAGACTAGTACTTAATAACATGACACAATAGTAGGGAACTTTATGTGAGGAGTATTAACTTCTGAATTATGATGGCCCGAACGGTATTATGTTGGCCGCATAATACAATAGTAGGGAGCTTCATGTGAGGAATCTTATACTTCCAAATTGTGATGGCCCGAACAGTGTTATGTTATAATCTAAAATACTTAACAACGTGACACAATACTAGGGAACTTCATGTGAGGGTTATATACTTCTGAATT
>LBNU01030218.1:5557-17041 GCA_014162995.1 Artemisia annua | reverse complement strand
TCACAATAGTAGGGAGCTTCATGTGAGGGGCTTCATTTGTGTATACGTTTTGACGAGTTTGTTGGGTTTACGATTTAAAGTGCCCTGGCTCCTCAAATGTTTTACTACAATATGACCTCTGGATTATGATGGCCCGAACGGTGATACATTATGTTAAAGACTAGTACTTAATAACATGACACAATAGTAGGGAACTTTATGTGAGGAGTATTAACTTCTGAATTATGATGGCCCGAACGGTATTATGTTGGCCGCATAATACAATAGTAGGGAGCTTCATGTGAGGAATCTTATACTTCCAAATTGTGATGGCCCGAACAGTGTTATGTTATAATCTAAAATACTTAACAACGTGACACAATACTAGGGAACTTCATGTGAGGGTTATATACTTCTGAATTATGATGGCCCGAACGGTATTATGTTGATAAAATAATACAATACTAGGGAGCTTCATGTGAGGAGTCTTATATAATTCTGGATTGTGATGGCCTGAACAGTGTTATGTTATATCTAAAACATTAAAAACCCTAAGAATGATTACTTGAGAAAACTTAAATTAAAATAACTAAAGCTTGACATACACCCACACCAACAAACCCTGGGATACGTGAGTAGGCAGTCTAGTCTCCGAGTCACCTTTGACATCAATCACATTTCACTAAGCCCAGGTGAGTTTCGTAGCCTCACACTTTTTAAATACTTTACAAACCCTGTGAGGGGATACTTACTTTAAATCGAATACAAGTCTTTTCTATCGTTATTGCCCAAGTGATACTATCTACCACCATTACATAACTAAAACTCATGAGCCATACTCACTTGTGGGTTTTACACAAGTGAACGCGAGTATAGTTGATAGATCTATTGGAGTTTGACACCTCCCGTTGGTTTGCCTGTATCTTGGGCACCAATAAGTACTATACTTGAAACCTCTAAGGATTAACTTTGGCAAGTTATCCTTCTTGTCCCCTCATGGTTGGGTCTGCAGCCCCCATGACCCGGACTGTTAACGTGCGGTTTCATGAGCTTAGTGCAATAACACCTCTGTCTTCAGTATTGTACTGATCATACAATACTGACATATACAAACTATTTAAATACGGTTTCTACTACCTTACATGGGTGTATAACAACGTAGCTCATGCTTTAGTAAACTCGTATTCACACACTATCACCTAAACCTATGACTCTCACTCAACACCTAGTGTTGACTCTTTAAGCATGTATCCTAGGTATATAGCCGTTACGGAGCTTTGGCAGGAAGTGGCACTGAACTCAGAGGACTTTCAACTTTGTTATCATTCAAATACTATTTCACACTTAGATTCACGGGACCTCATCTTAATAAAACTCTGATATTTTAATGAATGATAACTTATTTATAAAAACGTCTCTTTTCGAGTCGTTTTCTATTATTGTAACTGTGATTCCATGAAGTAATACCCCAACCCTAAATCCGCTGCGAATCGTGAAAATGGGGGTGTTACATGTAGGCTTCCTTGTAGGTTTTCTTTGACTCTTTTTAAAAGTCTCCATTAGGTCTTTAAGTGCAACTTCTTCACTTTTGTCATTGATCAAATCAGCAAGTCTTTGTGCTCTGTCATCCACAGTTAAACTTCCATCAGTATAAAGCTCTTCAACTCTTGCTTGTAACACTTCATCAGCATCAATAATTGCTTGTATTCTCTCTGCATGAGCTTTAGATTTTTCATCTTCTTCAAACTTTTTAGCCAATTCTGCATCAGCATCTATTTGAGCTTGAGTATACCCTTTTGCCAGTCTTTGAGCATCCATAAAGTGAGCAATATCTTCTTCTTGAGTTTTTCTGGCCACTTCTGCATCAAACTCAATTTAAGCTTGAGTCCTTGATTTTACTTTTCTTGGTTGCTCAGCCTCATCATCCGTTGGTGCTTTCCCTTTTTCCTTTCTTTTTCATTCATATTCTTGCTCAGCAGTATCATTTGTGATGCTTGGAGGAGTTTGTACTGCTTCATTCTGAGTTTGTACTGCTTGAGACATTTGCCATGAAACATCAATGATTTGTTCTACTAACCCATCTGTAACACCCCAACCCGAGAAGGGCTAAAGTGTAACATTATGGAGTCAATTCAGAATACAAGCGAAACGGAGATACATTTCCATACAAAGTTTACAATGGTTACAAATAAAAACTAAAAAAAGTACAAACTACAAAAGGGCAACAATACTAAACTAAGCCCAACATCAAATACTAAGCCCAAACAAAAATGCTTCAAATCATCTCTAAGTCCAGCAAGTAGCTAATCAGGGTGAAGTCTTCTAAGCCCAAAAATAAGATCTCTTCATCCATAAACCCAGCTTCCTACTAAACCTGCCGCAGGAGAAAAGAAATGCGGCTTAGCTTACAAAGCTCAGTGAACAGATATCAACAAATAACAAAGCAATACAATAGAGTTAGGAATAATCAAAGGAATATGAAGATGGATTACATATGGTGTCAATTGGGTAATCAAAAGATATCAAGGTTAAATGTAAGATGTAATGTATGTGGGATCAGTATTTTACCCCAGGCCCAATCAATATATGATAATCCAATCCAATAGTAACCCAATATGGAGTGATCAACTCCCAATATGTGAGGGGTTGCAATGCACGCATACCCAGTCACCAAACAATGTAATATATAACCATGTAGTCAATATAGTAGTCTCAATCAAAAAATCAATCAATCAATCAAATCTAGAATGCATCCATACGCCCTTGCAAAACAAATCATAATCGTAGTAGCAGCAGATAACAAACCAGGGACGGTGGGGGACATCTCTCCAACCCCACTAGAGTACATAACATTGGTGCATCAATGCTATGGTTGTAGCTACTCCACAACAAGTAACATCTGGGTAAATACTGAAGGGTCATGTGGTCAAGGTTCAATATCAAAGTTCAATATCAAGGTTTAATATCAAAGGTCCAATATCAAAGGTTCAGTATCAAGGGTTCAATATCAAAGGACCAATATCAAGGATCAATGTCAAAGGATCTATATCAAAGGATCAATGTCAAAGGATCTATATCAAAGGATCAATCAAAGATGTAATATCAACGGATCAAAATGGAGAGGTCAAAGCCAAGGTTCCCAATCCACAAGGTTCACTATACCAAGTTCCAAAGTCCCATGGTTCATAATCAAAGGGTCATAATGAGAGTTTAAAACAAAAGTTCAATTTAGCAGGTTCCCATCACTTGTTTAAAAAGGTTCGTAGTACAATCCCATTTTAAAAGGTTTATACAAAGGTTCATTTAGAAAAGATCTTCCAAAAGATAATATTTATAAAAGTGATCTTTAATAAAGGTTTTCATAAGATATTCTTTAAAAGCGGTCTTTATGAATTTATAAAATCCCATATAAAAGTGGTCTTAAATCATATTAAAAGTGTCGTTATAAAACAGTTTCTCCTTTAAATATTTCTATGTCATAATTAAGAAAAGACATTTCACCTCCCGTTTTCATAAGATATTCTTTAAAAGCGGTCTTTATGAATTTATAAAATCCCATATAAAAGTGGTCTTAAATCATATTAAAAGTGTCGTTATAAAACAGTTTCTCATTTAAATATTTCTATGTCATAATTAAGAAAAGACATTTCACCTCCCGTTATAATATCCCAAAAGAACTTTCGAAGTCTCACAAGGGTTTCACCTCCCGTTACAATATCCCAAAGAATATCCAAAGTCTCACAAAGGTTCAAAGGTTAAGGTCACAAAAGGTTATCGAACGGATCATAAGAGTCCAAACGAATAACAATAGGATCACAAATACTAGTGAAACACATCAATCATAGAGCCAAGTACGAAGGATCATAACCAAGACCAAACGGAAGTCATAACACGATAATCAAGTCAAAGACAAAGTCAAAAGAGAGAAAGTGTGCACTCTTACTGAAAGAGTACGGAATATCTGTACCTTCGCCGAACAAATCCAAGATCAAACAAAAGAAGAAAGATCACTCCCGCTTCACCGGACCTAGAAGAAAGTGAAAAGGGATCATGAAGAGTTCAAATTTACTTAAGTTACCTCTTTTAGTTATCTTTCCATTTAATATAACGTGTAAGGCTTGAAATGTGTATCTCGTTTCATTTAAAAACAAAAGGAATGAGGAAAGAAACGTGTCATTAGCTAGTTTTTAGGATAGGATAGTTTTTAAGAAGCTTAGGTTATTTTACTTATATTAGTTAGGGATTAATAATGTCTTTTAATTATTCATCATACATAGGTTAAATTCCAAATGGTACTTAAAACGTTACTCCAAAATTTAGGGTTTTACACCAGCAGTACCTTCTTGAAGCTTAGCAGTGCCTTCTTGAACATCCATTGGCTCATTTATTTAATCATTTCCTTCTTCAATATGACCACCACCATCACTACCAGCACCTTTGTCTTCAAAATCCAATTGCATTCCCTGAAGCTTTGCATATTTCCTCCCCTGTTTGGAAGAATTGCCACCATCTTTGTCATTATCAGAAGAACTTGAGCTGGAACTTGTAGACTGAATGATAGTAGTTCTCCTCTTGGCCTTCAATGTTTTCACCTTTTCTTGAAGCCTTTTCATCTTGAGAACTAGCTTTGCGTAGATATCTGCATACTTTTTCTTTGTAGACTTCTTCCAAAGCTGCAACCTTGTTGGAGAGAATCACCACCAAATCCATCAATTCCTGTAGTTGAGAGCTACCCTCAGCATCACCAGATGTGTCACCTTCTGGCATAGATGCATCATGGGGAATAGATTCAGTTTCTTCTCTAGTTTGACTAGAAAGTACACCTGAACCACCTAATAGTTCCATTTGACTTAGGATTCCACTACATGCACCCAATCCATGAGGATCAGATACATTAAGTGTTGCCATGGTAGGTGTCTTAGTGATGTTGACACTGGCATGTCCTCCTTCTAAGCTAGGAACAGTAGTGTCAGCCCCATCCATACTACCAAGAATGGCAGCCTCATCTGGTACATGGGGGTGAGTAGGAGAACAAGGCTGAGGTACTATAGCTTCCTTTATGGGTCTTCTCCTATAGGTGTGGGTAACAGTTGGTGTATGAGATGTTGATGGAATCACAATGGGTGTGTGTTGGGGCTCAATTGGGCTTGCTAACCTTCATCCTGTACTTGTTGTAAAAAGTCAAGCATATCTTGAAATAAAGGTCTGACTTCCCCATGCCACCCTTGTGTTGCCATTGGCATATTTTGAAAAACCTTTTGTTGCAGGCAAGGAGTAGCAAAATTTTCTCTGTGGGGAAGCAATTGGCTTTTCTTTGCTCTCTAAATGGTTTGAATAAATCTTGGGTACATTAAAAACTTGTAAGGAGAGTCCACATTCTTCACCATATTATCAAAATTCATTTTTGAAAAGTTGTATTTTCTGTTAGTAGATAACCACACAAGAGCAATAGCAATATTGCTACTGAATTGCTCTCATGAGGTTCTTTTAGGGCTCAAACAATGACGAAGTGTATGAATTAAAAACCTCCATTGAGGTGAGAAACATCCCTTTTAAAAAGTTAAAAGCTGGTTGGATGTATCATACCCCATTTTTGAAATAGTTTCTAAAATCTATGTGGTTGGAAAATCTATGATACAATTTGAATCATCTAATTGGAGATGTCTCCTCAAAGATTTTTCTGTAACATAGATGGTTTGCCCATCCACAGTTGCACTTAGTGCTTGAATACTGATTTGTGCATCTCTTTGTTCTAAGTCTCTTTTTAAGGCAGCTATATCATTAGTGAAATTAGACTCATTCTGTCTATAAAAAGCAAGTTGTTCTTCTAAAACAGCTAGTCCTCTTTTATAATTTTTCAAATTATAGTAAGTATCATTAAGTTAAATTCTTTGGCTATCATATTTAACCTTAAGTGACTTTAATTCTTTCAATGCTGCACAAGATTTAGAACAACTATCAACATATACCTCAGAGTTAGAGAAGGCTATCAGTGCAAACTCAATCTGAGCTTCTTCTTCTTCTTCCATGAAGCTCCAATCAAAAGCAGTTCCATTAATGGCTAACATAGCCTTAGAAGAAGGCTCCTTTACAGTTACTTCCTTCAAGTTACTCTTCTTGTAATCATCTCTATTTTGCTGTCTAGGACTTCTGCATTCTCTAGCAAAGTATCCTCTTTTCCCACAGTTGTAGCACTCCACCTTTGACTTGTCATAGCCAGAAACATCACCTGAGTTAAGAGTGATATTTTTACTAGTCCTTTGAAAGTACCTCTTGGCTCTTATGCTTATCAAAGCTAACTGCCACTTCAAATCCATTGCTTCCAAATCATCATCATGTATTTGAAGCAAGTCTTCATTCTAGAGATGGGCATCTTTAGCTTTGCTAGCCAAGAAAGCATAGATGGTATCATACTTAATCCAGTACTGCTAGTTTGCGAATTAGCCGTACTAACTCTTGGGCTAGCAGTACTAACTCTAGGGTTAGCAGTACAAACATAAGTGATATTATCCTCATCATCAGAGTTGCGATCCTTTGTAGATGACAAGAATGCCATGTTTCCTGTGCTTGTACTCCTTGACTTTTTCACCTTTGGTTCAGCAATCTTGAGATTGTTGTAGAGATCATTAAGATTCATCTTCTTCAATTCAGGCTTGTGTTGATAAACAACAACATAAGTATGGCATTCAGCAGGCAAACTATTTAGAAACTTCATATTGAGGTCTTCTTGTGGACTAGCAACCTTCAGCACAGCCAGTATGCTTACTATCTTTTGCAACCTGTTGAATACATGATCAAGAGTTTCATTGCTTGTGACAGTGAAATTCTCATAGTTTTGCTTCAGTAGGGTCTTTTGTGTCTTTTTGGTGGCTTCATTACCACCAAATCTTTCCACAATAGCTTCAAAGAGAGCCTTTGCATTCTCATAAGTGTTGAAGTTCAAAACCTGATCATTAGGCATAGCCATGTGCAAAAGATGCTCAGACTTGATATCATTCCTTCTTCTAGCTCTTTAATTATTGGTTACTGGTTCAGTGTTATACCTGGATGACTTGGAACCATCAGCATTAGTAACTTCATTTTTATAGGGTTTCCATGAATCACCATGCATGATGATGTCCCATAGTGTATAGTCTTGCACAATGAAGTATTGCTCAATTCTGAGCCTCCAAAGATGATACTCATTCTGCTTGAGTATGGGTAACTTTGCAGTTGTTGAGGATGACTATGTAGTTCCCATGTCCATCTTCTTGAGAGAGAACAAAAACTAGTCTTCTGGATCTTCTAATTCAAAGTATCAGAACCTAAAAGTAAAGAAAGATTAAATTTTCTAGTAAATACTAGAAAAAGGGCTTTCTACATATGTATCGTCTAAAACAACGATTTTTATCAGCTGTAGAAAAGAAAGAAACTTCATAGAAGTTTCAACATGAAGAAATATATATGCCTAGCTGTTTTATTCTATGGGTAAAAGATCGAATTGATAGAGTAAGCACCGTAAAGATCAATTAGCGAGGTTTTGGGCCGATACAAAAATAACTGATACCACTTGTGAGGATCTAAACACACACCTTGTGTTAGATTAATACTTTGAGTATATGCTAACTAGCACGTGGAATTTACTNATATGTATCGTCTAAAACAACGATTTTTATCAGCTGTAGAAAAGAAAGAAACTTCATAGAAGTTTCAACATGAAGAAATATATATGCCTAGCTGTTTTATTCTATGGGTAAAAGATCGAATTGATAGAGTAAGCACCGTAAAGATCAATTAGCGAGGTTTTGGGCCGATACAAAAATAACTGATACCACTTGTGAGGATCTAAACACACACCTTGTGTTAGATTAATACTTTGAGTATATGCTAACTAGCACGTGGAATTTACTACTTAACACTTAGAAGATGTTGTAAGTGATGTATGATTGTATGTATGAGCAATGAAAGTAATGAACACAATGTATAACGAAACAAACAACTTCAATATTATTATGAATAATACGAGTGATCTTGCTTATCAATAGAGTTACAACCTTGAAGCCTATGTAAAACTTGTATGCAAAAGATATATATTAAAACCTAACCTAGGACCTCCTTTTATAGCACATGGAGTCCTTTACAAGTAAACTACTTTGATACAATTATTCGTATCAATCTATTCATATAGGATATACACAATATCTATTCTAAACTTATCACATTAGGAATATGACTTTAGCTTATAAGCAGTACAAACTTCTTGCACTAGCAGTACTAACTAAGTTAGTACTGTTAGTGTTACTCTTCAACAGTTTCAACTATAACACTAGCAGTTTGTTCTGTTAGTTTAATTCCTAACAATCCTCCCCTAAACTTATGATTTTTATGCAAATTAATAAGTTTCTTCAATTAAACTTCAATCTTCTGATATGGGGAAATTCTTCCAAACACCTATCTTCTCTTTAAAGCTCTTGTCTCCATTTCACATTGGTCATAGATCCTCTGCAGCAAATCACCTAAAACAATGATCACAAAAAAACAAAGGAATATAAAAATCACTGGCAGAGTCATAGCAAGAAAGTGATAATTACCAATTTTAAGATTTGGATAGCAAAAAACTCACAGCCATAGTCGACTGCATAGGGTTAACAATGGGGTAAAGACCAAATTGTATAGCCTTTTTGTGTGTTTTTTGATTTGATGAATTGAAACTGATAATTGAGCGTGTATTTTTGGATGATTTTTTGAATGCGCTAGATTAATTGTGGAATTGAAACTCATATTGAAAAGATTTAATGCTTAACAAAAAAATACATAAAAATTGAATGCTTTAATTCATTACTAAAAATAACATCAATCGATGTCAACAAACGTATAGTGTGATCCCCTCATTGAAGAATTGAATCAAGGAATGTAATGAGGTGATGTACAACATTAAATCAACAACCAATCACAGATCAAACACGTCAGACAATTGAATGCATAGATAGCTTCATCGGCTTGTAAATTATTTTCGTTTATTAAATATTATAGATTTGTTTGATCATTCATGACATAAGGATAGCATGTTCTTTGATACTCCTTTTATGACATAGGAAAATGTTTGATGGGCCTAATAAAGGCCCATCAATTGAATGCATAGATAGCTTCATCGGCTTTTATGACATAAGGATAACATGTTCTTAAATACTCCTTTTTAATCTAAAGCGAAATCCACTCCGACAGATGGATGGTGATATTTTTGCCTAATCCCAGTTTATATTATCTTTGGTACTTGGGCTTATTTTATTGTGTGACTCGTCTAGATTTTGCTTATGTCATTCATACTGTTAGTATTTTCGAGGCACTCGGTTTACTGGTATTTCCTTACATATCTTCTTTAGACTTGCGTGCTTACTATGATGCTAATTGACTTATAGTTTTGATGCTTGTAACTTGTACGTCAACAACCTAGTTTTGTATTTTCCTGGTGATTCACTTATTTTCGTGGAAAAAAAGGGGGCGAGATGTTCTTTTTTGATATTGTACTGAAAGGGAGTATCATGACATGGTTGAGACTACTTGTAAGATTGTTTAGTTACGTAGGTAGTTTGTAGATATGGGTCTCCATATTTTGGTCCCTGCTTCGTTGAATTGCTAAAATTGTAGCGTTATTTAAGTTGCCGCGCAATATTTTTCTTGAATACACCAAGTATAATGAGGTTGTTTTCATTTTACTCATTATCATCTTGAAGCCGACACTATCTCTTTTTGTTTTTGTCTACTATACAGATTGCGGATATATTTATGAAGCAAAACTCTCGACCACGTTTTCGTCTTTTGTCTAACAAGCACTTAATTTTCATACCACAACATTTTGAGTTTGAGGAGAGAAATTAGTTAGCAATAAGATATTTGGTCCGCAAATTAGATTAGCTTCAATATGTAGAAATCTCGATCGTAGACTTAGGTGTCGTTTGTTTATTAAGAGGCTCTGAGTCTGAATATGATTTGCACATCTGAATCTAAATCTGTGGCGAAATACTCTGAATCTGAATCAAATAATGTTGTTTTTTGTAAACATTTGCATGATTAAAATACAAAAACTAGATTATAGATCATTAAGAGACAACAAGGTCCTTTTCCAAGTCTTGTTAGCCAAGAGGTTTAAACCTCTTAATGCCTCTAAACAAGAGGGAAAAAAACAGACATCTTTAATTGTCAAAAGCTCTTAACAATTCAATAAGTCATTAAGAGTTATTAAGTAATTTTATTAGAAAAACAAACACAACCTTAAGGTTCTCGTACCCTGTTAATTATTAGTGGATAATTAGGCTCAAAACCCATTAGTGGATAATTAGGCCTAATTATCCACTAATATTAATAACTACGAGAATTCTCAAGGGAGACTTTGTGTTAAAGCATTTTACTATTAGAGAAAGTCTTTTAAAGGCTTTTTCATCATCGGTGCCAAAAGCTTGTGTCTATATATTGAGGAATATTATGCTTTACGTGTTGTTTTCTCATCTGTTTCCTCTTTATATTATACTATGAACTTGTATTTTAAATAGTTATTTTGCGTTACAAAGATTTTCAACAAAAAGGTTTTGAGAACATTGCATTAAAGATGCTCAAAGTACTTAAAGTTTTTTACAAATAGTACAAACACTCAACAAGAAAATAATAGACTTTTAAACAAATCGAAAGCTTAAAAGTTTATGCTCCCAATATCTGTTATGTGGTAGAGAAATTACATCTCAATAGCCAGAAGGAATAGATTGCAATAGAAGGAATAGATTGCAATGGTCTGTTACTCACTTTCATGGAACATGGATTCAAAAAGGACGTCCAAAAAGCGACGCCACCTAGCATTCTTGATGTGGATTCTGATGTGAGCTTTTGCGAGTCTTATATTATAAGGTCGTTCATTGGTTGGTCGTCTTTTCCACTTTTCTCATGTTGATCGAATTTGTCACTTTGGGTATATGGAATTTGTAACTTTGGGTATAGCAAAAGCTTGTGGTTGCATGACCAAGGCTCACATTCACTTTAGGAATGGTATATGTTCTATAGTTTCTAAATAGAACTAAAATCGTTCCATACAGGTCGTTCTCAAGTTTCTTTGGGTTTTAATTTGAGTGAAAATCCAACATAAGCCCCTATAAAATGTCAAAAGTAATGTTAAATATTATAGGTCACCATTTTATAAGATACACAATACAAACTATTTATATAAAATGTGTAATCATTCTAGCATTATTAGATGCAAAATAGTCGGTCAGAAATTCATAATCAAATTATCCTTTTCCGATTGATGTGATTGCTAATCCATTAAGACTGTCATGTGACTACCGGTCTCAAAAAGGTCGGGTTGATGCGACCTGAACCCGATAAGGTTAAAAGGTTGGGTTTAATCAAGTTAATTTGATCCGAACTCGATAATTTGATATTGTTATAGGGTCAGGTTAGCTTTGAGTTATTAATTTTATAAGGTTTTTGGGTCAACTCGATAAAACCCTATACAATACTTTTTTTTTTTTTTTTTTT
>LBNU01030217.1:4781-17698 GCA_014162995.1 Artemisia annua | reverse complement strand
GAAAGCCACTTCCTGGAGTGCTTGCCCTTGATGAAGCTTGAGTTTTCTTGAAGGTATGAAGTTGTTCGAATGTGAGCGATCATGAGTTCATTTAAGTTGTTCGGAGGTCAGCGTTCAGAGTTCAGACTTGGAAATAATAAGTGGTTTTTAGCCATTGTATGGCTAGCTTTTGAGAGCATTTAAGTTGCTTTGGATTTAGAATTTTGCTTGTTGCATAGTTTTTGTGTAACTACTGTGACTAGCTTATGGGTTTTTGTTTATCTGGGACAAGTTCCTCTTATAAATAAGGTTCCAATCGGTCTTGCATGATAATTTTATCTTTTTGCAGATATGTTTCATTGTTTTAAAGGTAGAAAGGCATAAAAAATGCAAAGCAGTAGATTTTAACGTATTGAAATGTAACAAATAGAATTGAATTATAGAGAATTGATAGGACAATTTTAATGTTGCCAAAAGATCAATATAGAACTCATATTTGTCATAGAACCAATGAACCATTCTCAGCTACTCATTTTTTTTTATCAAAATAAAAAAAAAATAAATAAATAAACTTTCCCCCCTTTTTTTAAAAATTAAATATCTCGCAAATCGTAAATCGTTACGCGAAAAAAAAAATACCATCGCGATGATAATTAAATTATCTTTCTATAGACATGCATTGTTATATACTTTCGACGAATTTTTTTTTTCGGCAAACTTTTTTTTTTTTTTTTCAAAATTTCCGCCCAGAAAAATCATATATGATTTTTAAAAATCATATATGATTCGTTAAAATCAAATCATATATGATTCTTACGAATCATATATGATTTTTTTACGAATCATATATGATTTTTTTACGAATCATATATGATTTTTACGTATGATTTGTAAGAATCATATGTGATTCGTAAAAATTAAATCATATGTGATTTTTACGAATCATATATGATGTTTTTGGGCGAAATTTTTTTTAAAAAGAAGTTCGTCGCAAAAAAAAAGTTCGTCGAAAGTATATAACAATGCATATCTATAGAAAGATGATTTAATTCTCGTCGCAATGGTGTTTTTCTTGTAGCTTGAAGATTTACCGTTTGCAAGATATGTTTTAAAAAAAAATGTGGAAAATAAAAATGGGTGGCTATGATTAGTTGATTGGTGCTTTGGCAAATATGAGTTCTATATTGATCTCATCTCTTTTAATGTTACACAGCCAATTCCAGATTTGAACAACCTCAGACTTGTTTCATAGTTTTCAATTGAGCGGCAGACCCAACACGATACAGATAAGCAGACAGTAATTAAACTAGGAGTCTAATTTGGTACACTAGCTAAGCCATTCTCATATTGTTCCTATTAATGTAAATACGTTGTCTCATGTAAATGAAATGAGAATCATAATATGGAAATAAGAAATGTAATAACATGATGCAACTTTTAGAAGTGATCATATTTAGAAGGTGTTCTTTCACCACAACAACCGGCTTCTGATCATGCCAAATACATCTCAAATAGAACTTGCTTGCGACTTCAACGGTAGTGGTGTAAAATTTAGTTTCTGACTGAGTCGGGGTATGTTTGTGTACTTTGGTTCAAGTAGTTCTGATAATTAAGGATTTAAGAACTTCAATAAGCATGTTTAAGTGTTGGGTTTGTGTACCTCAAGACAAGGTTTAATGTAACTATAAAAAGAAATTTTGAGAGTTATTAAATTAAAAATCAGATTTATTTATGGTAATTTATGAGTTGAATTAATATATATTAAATGCCATTTTAATTTAAAGGAAAAGTTTGTAACATTATGTAACATTCTAATACATAAAAATTTATGTAACATTCTTAAAAATTTATGTAACATTCTTAATACTAAGTGTTGACGTTATGTAACATTCTATATCCATTTTTCTTTCTGAACTACTATATATATTGGAAATGCTAAAAATGATACGAAATAAAAACGCACCATAATATGAGGATATGAATCCTGTCAGAGACGGAGTCAGGACCAAATATTACCGGGTGCATAAATTTTTTTGAATCGTAATATAGAAACACATTTCGATGAACCGGGTGCATTTAAGATGCGTTTAGGAAAAAATTATGTTTTCTTCAAAAATTAACACTACATCGTAAAAATCTATAGGCGTCCCGGGCACCCGCGGGAACTCCCTGGTTCTGTCCCTGAATCCTATCTAGCTCAGCCGGGTTACCAGGTAGTGTTTTCGTAACCCAAAAAATGATTAGACGTAACTAGGGCTGTAAACGAACCGGACGAACCCGAACGCAACCTTATTAATGTCGTTCGTTTAATTTTAACCGGACATATAAACAGACACGAATGCTTAAACGGACGAATTGTCTCATCTTCGTTTATTAAGAAAATGATTTGTTCATTTTCATTTATGTTCGTTTATCAAGACGCTAAACGAACATGGACAAACAAACAGAAACTTTATTATAATATGCACAATATATTAATTGTTTTATAAGCATTGTTTTGTTAAACAAACCAATTTTAAAATTATACAATTAAAAGATATGATATATGAACATAAATAAATAAAAGAATATAAACGAACTTCAACGAACGCAATCGGACGTTTACGAACATAAATAAAGTCATTTTGGGAGGGCCAAAGTAGTAAAATGCTATATAACAATATAAGTGAATAAAATAGTCAACTTTTGTGTATGGGATTCCAAACTGTGGGAGGGCCACTGCCCTTCTTGGTCCTCACGTGGCTCCGCCACTGCTCATGGGTGCTGTCTTATGTCAGAGACATCGGACCTGGTAATTGTCCGGAAAAGAACCTTGAGGTAGGTTGATTGGGACACTGAAACTTCTAGTCCATATAGGTCGGGATATAGGAGACAGAGCCTAGAGTGATAAATAAGTCTGAGACACATATAACGCACATACCTTACTAGAGACAAGAGAAAGGGTTGAACCAAATGATCGTCAATGCTCAGTCCGGTAAAGGGGATAGAGAGGAAGGTTTAAGTAGATAGGTCAAAAACCGACAACCCATCGGCATTAAAGGTGAGGTAAAAGATGTTTCCGTCTAAGGAGAGTGTGTGAGGTTCAGCGGGTTCATGGTCAGGTAAGATGGGATCCACTATACGCCACTGCCTTGTTTCAACTACATACACTTGCGCCACCGAATGCATAAATGTGACAACTTTCAGTTGCTCTCCAGCAAATCCGAATGAGTAGGTACCGAAACAATTAAAACAGCTACAAGGGCTCAAAGGTAGGCGTTCGACTACGCATGGCTTCTTTGGTGAGTGGTGATCTAATTAGAAGCACAAGTCCACTTACACAACACAAAGGAGTGAAAAGTCTGTGATCCCTAAAACAACTGTGTTGAGTCTCACGAGAGCATGTACTTGTAACGATTATCTATTACTCGTAACTAATGAAAAATTACTTTTAAATTATTTAAAATTTAAGAATGATCTCCTGTACAGACTTAAGTATTTAATTTTTATGGTTTAATTATTTTATTTTGTATCTAAGTGTCTGCATAGCTTTATTTTTCTTACTTATGTGGTTTGTTGATTTTACATTCTGTGTCTGTTGACCTTTTGATGCGGAGAAGGCATTCAACTGGAAGTAGATAGGAGCAACACCGTCAGTGAACTCAAAGAGCTTTTTGATATACTGGGATATGTTCTTATCTTGCACTTCAACCTAAACAAAGGGCTTTTTGAAAATTAACTTCTTTTTTTGAATATGATAGTTGATACTTGTGTTTTGAATTCCAGAAATCATGGATAGTATTGTACTAGTAATACTGTCAGCTTCACTTTGGTAGTAGCACTACACTTTATGATTCTTATTTTCTGAACTCTTCATTCCTATGGGTTCACCTTGCAGCAGGTGTGTATATATGCATGTATGTGTATCTAAGATGGAATGTGGAAGTGTTAGTTAGAGACGATGGAATTTCTTTATGGGAAAACGAAAATATGTTCAGGTGGAATGGTTCTTAAATAATGGCATTCATAAGAATTCATAAGGATTTCAAATCACCCCTTTGTTGCATATTGCAACTTTGCCTTTTCTCGATTTGGTTTTTTGGGCGCCTTACCATATTTAGAATGGTTGATATGAATATGACGAAAAATACATGAAACGTGAACCGATCATTATCATACCTTTGTTATGCATAAACTTAAAACACAAATATCTTTTTTGCATTTATAACCGAGGCTTGATCACTTGTGTTTATGCTTGTAAAGTGAGACCATTGTAAGATATGGACATTACAAGAAATAAAAATAGGGAATTGTCTCTTGTGATTCACCTCCCAAACATACATACCCTTAGAAACAACAAGAACATACCCTAACTCATAATTTGAATGAAATGAACTGAACATTTCTTGCATTGGGGCAAAACCTATTACGCAGTTTCGCATGGGGCTAGGCTTTAAGCAAAGAGATCTTATGGGGGCAAAAACAAAATTGCCCCTAACTTAAACACCTCATCACTGTAATATACATGTTGCTCTTGCCCAATTAATATAAGAATAAATTGCAAAAATCGTCCTTGTGGTTTAGCCAAATTGCACATTTCAAAAAAAATTCTTTTTCCATATGTCGAAATACTTTTTTTCAAAATGTCGAAATACTTTTTTTCAAAAAAAAATTAGGATTTTTTTTCGAAATTCTTTTTCCAAATTTCAAAAAAAATTCTTTTTGTAAAAAGAATTTCGAAAGAAACAATTTGGAAAATGAATCCGGAAAAAAAAAATTCCGATTTTTTTTGAAAAAAAAGTATTTGCGAGTTTGCGACATATTGAAAAATTTGAAAAAAGAAATTCAAAATAATTCTTTTTTTTTTTGGAAAATTTTTTCAATTAATTTTTGTTTTTTCGATTTTTCAATTTTTTTTTTCAATATATCGAAATAGGACAAAAATGTAAGAAAAACAGATAAAAATGAAAAAAAAAAAAGAAAAGAAAAAAATGTAAGAAAAAGAGACAAAAATGTAAGAAAAACGAACAAAATGTGACAAAAACGAATAAAACGGACAAAACCAAACAAAAACGTAAGAAAATGGATAAAAACGTAAGAAAACAGAAAAAATGGATGAAAACGGATAAAATCGGACAAAAACGTAAGAAAACGAACAAAAATTAAGAAAAACGGATAAAAAAGCAAAAAAGGCACAAAATGTAAGAAAAACGAACAAAAACGTAAGAAAATGGACAAAAACGAAAAAAAACGGATAAAACAGACAAAATGGATAAAAATGGATGAAAAACAGATGAAAACGGATAAAATGAAAAAAAACCGTAAGAAAAACGAACAAAAACGGATGAAAACGGACAAAAACTGATTAAAAACGTAAGAAAAACGGATAAAACGGATGAAAACAGACAAAAACGGATTAAAACGGACAAAAACGTAAGAAAAACGGATAAAAACAGACAAAACTTAAGAAAAACGAACAAAATTTTTTAAATTATAAACGACCGTTAGGTTAAAGGATGGGCGCTGCAATGGTCGTTAGCCAAAAGGGCTAACGTGCAACTACTAACGGAGTCCATTTAACTCCGGTTAAGTCAAAGGACTAAAAGTGCACGTAACAGTGCAGTCAACGTACCATCTTTGCACTTAATGAACAGTAAGGACGAAACGTGCAATTTAGCTAAACCATAAGGACGAATTTTGCAATTTACTCTAAATATTAATTTAATTTAGACTACAGTGCCTCATAAACCCAGATCACCTGAACTACATAAACCTAACTCTCTTAACCAACTATGTAAGCCCAGTTTGTTTTTTGGAAAGGCACACTTTGCTTTAAACATGCCTCGAAGTCTCGACCAAAGATTCAAATTTCATCCACTCTAAATTAGCCTAGGCATACTCCTAAAGTAAACAAAAGTTGTGTCCAAACGTACTGTTTTCAAAACCAGAACCATTAGTAGTGGTAAAATACCAGTCATAGATTAATGCGATTTCTTAACCAGAATCATACATTAAATACAATCCTAAAAGGAGTAACAACTAATCATGGTCTAACTTGATATCCTGCCCGCACAATCAGAAGGCAAAATAGTACTAGTATTGCAATAAGTCAAGATTGGTTGGTTCATAGAGCTTTTCATGAGACGCTTACGAATGCCAGCTTCAATAAAAGCAAGCTCAAAATCTTTACGGCTTTCCCATGAGGGCACCTGCACACGAGAGAGAAATATGCATGATATTATGATTATTAAGTTCAGAATATTATTATATTAACTATGTGTAGTGTCATTATAATCTTAAAATTAATAGCAATACTTCGTCCTCACTATTAACAACACATATGATAGCATTAAAAGAGACACGTACCTCAGTAATCTTACAGTCCAAGTGCCTCTCCAATTTTTCCATAATCATGTTCTCCTTATCGCCACAAAGCAAGTAGAATACAACTCCTGTTGCATCGTAAAATAAAGTAAGATTTTAGTATCAAAACCGCCGTTCAAAAAAAAAAAAAAAAAAAAAAAAAAAAAAAAAAACAAAGTAGGATCCTCAAAGCATGATATATAAAAATACACAGTTTCAGATCCTACTCCATTATATATCCGAACAGATCCAAGTACTAACCGCATATTCGCAAATCCCGATATATCCATCTAACAAGAATTCAGTATCGAATTTGTGACTGAGTTTTCAGGTCAAAACTCTAAAACGCAATGAGTGACACTACTAGGGGTGTTCAAACCAACAAACTAAGCCGATCAACTCAATCCAAAAGAGCAAAAAACCAATAACCAAAGAAACCAAAACCGAGAAAACCCCTATTATCACGGTTCAGTTTCAGTTTTTATTTAGTTATCCGCGGTCACTGAACCGAAACGTGTATAATACACATGTACGTTTTAACTAAATATTCGTAAAACCTTAGACGTATTGACTATATTAATATATTATTACACTACTTTTATGGTATCATGGATTTTTACTTACCTGACGTGTTCACTGATGCCTATGTGTTACATTTGATTAAAGTGATTCTAACCTGTTACAACATCTAATAAATAGTCTTATATTTAATTTGTTACTGTATATATGATGTCTTATGTTTTAATCATGACACCACAACTTTACTAGTATGACTTTAATATTTTCAATGTTATTTAATTTTAAGAAGTGATGACGTAAAAACACGGGCCATGATCATGATATTGTAAAGTGGGTCCTTGTCTGCAATAGGTCCACGATTAGGTTCATGTATTTTAATTTTATCACAATAACATCTTACATTATAGATTAATTTTATCACAATAGCCTTACCATTAAGCCATTTGATTTATAAAGACACATACACACAATTTTCCAAACATGTGTTCATTCAACAACACTCTAATAATAATCATATAAATAAAAACACTAATAAAACAAAAGAAAGAAAATCACGACTACCTTGAGAGAGAACTGTACGGCAACGATTTTGTTTTTAACAAAACAGAAGAACGATTGAGAAAAGACGTACTTTTAAGAATTGGGGGACGCTGTGATTTTATACAAACTGTATATAAGAATGTTGTGATACGTGTACGGTCAGATTTTATTGCGGGCTTTGGCGTGTTGCTTTCGTTTAGAGCATTCACTACTTTTAAATGAGAGTTAACTGCAAAATATTTCCTAAACTTTGCAATTTTTACAATAAATGTGTTTTTTTTTAAGTGCAAAAAATGTCCCCAAGGTTTTGGTTTTTCGCGAGTTATGTTTTTGACCCTTTACTGTAGTTGCAAATTCTTGTTTTTTTTGGTTGTGTGGTGGTGGTGATGGTGGTGGACGCTTTATCTTTATAATCAACACCTATGAAGACACGCCATGGGTGTTTGTTTGAGAATAATCGGTCGTTGCCAAGACCAAGTTATGGAGCAAGTGAAATGTGCTAACAGTTCAAAAAAGAGCCGTTCACGTAGTTTTTATAAATAAAAAAATGTATACCTTATTAATACCGCAAACGCTTTTATTTTTATACACAGTTCTAAACATATTCAATCTCATTAATACAAAGTGATAATGAAAAATTTGTAACTAACTTGACTCAACATATTACCAATTATTTCATGTAATATTATGGTAAATGAATGAAATTGTTCTTGTGCAGGTTATTCGGTGAATATGAGTTCTTGACTCAGATATTCATCGCTTTATCAAAGTGTCTCCGTGACTGTTTTCGACCCTTATCTATAACCACCTTAAAATGTGTAAATAGCAATGTTTGGCATAAGAGGTCTTTGTAAGAACATGAAAGATAACTAACCCTATATTACCTTGGAGATGATTAAATGAAATATTATAGTGCAAGTTGCAAATCTTGTAAACTACATGGATGGTTATACACAAGAAAGTGAAGCAAAATGAAAACTTGAATCCCCAATTTGAAAGACATAAATCACGTTTTATTATAGTATTAAAAAAACAAAACAAACTACTTACCATATAAAATTCTCTTTTAAAAAACCAACTTGATAAAATGAACTTATTATTACCATTCTTATGCTAAAACAACACTATGGATTTTGGCATGACCAACAATACTAGCAACACCAATGGAATTGATATGCTTGATGTTCTTCCAACTTCAAAGTCTTCAAGAACTGATTACTTTGACCAACCCAACAAAACAACATCAATGAGATCTCATCCTATTCCTATGCTTTCACTTTTAGCTCCTGATACCAACAACATGCTTAGTTTTCATCTGTTAATACAACAAAATATGAAAACCAAACATCAGTGTTTTCATTTTATCAGCCTCCACATGCGTACATTAGAAATACAGGTATGTCATTTATGATGAATGTGTACTTTTTTCATTTTTTGTCAATATGATATGTTGGCTTTGTGTATCATCTTATGTATATGTTCATATATGTGTAGATTAAAGTAAATGTTTTTATCATGGGGTAAAACCGTTTTTTTTTTGGTTTTTAGTGTTGCTCATTAAGTTATTAAATCCAGTGGCGGACCTAGCCGTGAAATCAAGGTGGTTCCCGATTTTATTCGTGAAAAATCAATTGGTCGGTTAGTCAACTGATCGATGTGTCGGGTCGGGTCGGGTATTAACGAGCCAATTTTAACATTTTTCTGTAATACTACTTAGTTTCTTGTATCTTAAAAATAATTCATGTTTGTACAGTTATTAATACTTTTTAACATATCTTTTCAATAGACGATTATAAATGACCATTCATTAAGGTATTTTAAATTTTTCTATCAAATAAAAAAGAAACGTCACTACAAACTCTTACGATTGTAGAATAACACAACATAAAAACTTTGAACATTATACAAGTGAACATGAAAGTAGACAAGTAGTAATCCTCTAGTCTTAAATTTAGTAAAAAAAACAAAATACTAGTACTGTATTAACCTCACATTGAAAAAAAACAAAAGCCTGGTCTAAACATTTATTACCCCACAACTCATGACCACTCATAACCTTCTTTTTGTAAAACTATTTCTCCATCTTCATCCATAGATTGCTGCAAAACGTCCGGCTTACTTCCGGCTCACCTTTTTTTCTTTTATTTCTTCCTTTTTCTTTCTTCCAAATGAATCTAAGGTGGTTCCTTATATATTTCCAAGGTAGGTCCCGAATTATTTTATACATCGATTCTATATAAATTCGGTGTCTAAGGTGGTTCCCGGGCACCACCTACAATGACTGTAGGTCCGCCCCTGATTAAATCCTAGTGAACAAGCGACTTTTTTGTTTTTTTGTTTTTTTTAGATTAAAACAAATGCTTATGTTTTTAGATTATATTACTGAGGTAAGGATCTAGTGAGAAGAAAACTTATAATGAGAAGGATGAGAAATAATTATAACCATATATTTGAGATGCGTCGACTTGAATTAGATGCATCTCTATTCATTTAGATGCATCTCAATTAGTTTCAAAAGTAATTTTGAAGTGAAAACGATGCAAAGTAGTACTTGCAACAAATTTGACCCGCAGAGGACAAAAAATACATAGGATTTTCCTAACTTGCTAAAATGCATCTAATATATGTATATGCATCTAATTTTTAGCTAGAAAATATATTATAGTGCATCTAAAAGATTAGAGATGCATCTAATTCAAGTCGATGCATCTATAATATGTGGTTATAGTTATTTCTCATCCTTCTCATTTTAAGAGTTCTTCTTATTTGATCCTAAGTCTATATTACTGATGATTTTGTATCATGGGTTATAAACTATTTTTAAGACAAAAATACACCGTTGATCCCTAAACTTTCCACAAAACACCGTCATGGACCCTAAATTTGCAAAATCGTCGTGGTGCGTCCAAAAGTATGGATTTTAATGCCGATTGCGTTCCTCGCCCTGTAATAGTTACTTCAACGTCCCGTTGTAGTTCCCAAAACCCCGTTACATGTTTAGTTTGGAGGGTATACATGTCTTTTTACCTAGTCGCATTTCTCTCTCTCTCTCTCTCTCTCTCTCTCTCTCTCTCTCTCTCTCGCTGTACTACCCAGCCGACGTCTAATCCTTTTTCCCGCCATTATGTCTAATATAAGTAGACCAAGTACTCATTGCTCATCCCCAAGCTTGTTTTGAAAGCCTACCAAAAACCCTAATGCAATGTCACTCATTAAATCTAATAATTTAAGTAAAAATTCAAGGATATCAAACCTTGGATTTACGTTATGGCAAATCAGGGATGCACATTACTTTGATGACCATGAAGCCGAGAGAAATTGGGCAACGAGGTAATATGGTAAGTGTTTTTGGTGATAATCGTTTACAAGCATATGTATCTTAGATTGTTTTATGGTATTTCCCTTTTTTTGTTAGACAATCGTAACAGTGTTTTGTTTTGTGTTTCAACAGATGGTCGACCTGGTGATTTTAGCATGAGATTTCACCACAAATGGCCTATTCAGAAACTGGTCATGGAGGATCTACGAAGGAGGTAAGGAATGTCAGGTTGATTATGTTGAAATTAATGAGATATCGATTGACGAACTGGATGCTCTGATGACCCAAATCGGTTATGCAGAAGTCGAAAACCTGGTAGTACATTGGACGATGGCTTATATAGTTTTCGTAAAGCTATCAATCTTGACCTGTTGAAAGACATTGTCAATCAATGGGGTCTGCTTTTTCTTTTTTGGGAGAGTATGCCAATATGATCTTGAATAGCATAGCTGGAGGCTAAGATAACTCAAATATGGAAGTTTCGTTTTTTTTCGGGGAATCCAACCAAACAAGCAAATCTGTGACATGAAAGGGGGTAAAAGTAAAAAAAAAAAAAAATAAAAAAAAAATAAAAAAATAAAAAAAAATTCTCTGGTTTTAAACTTTATATTTTATGTTTCGTACGGTTTATAACGTTTTTATATAAATAAATAAAACCCTGCGTGGGTGCCGTTTGCTTTTTTTGGGGTTGCGTATAAGTTTGCCCCATTACGTAGACCATGCCCCAATTTCTCAATCCCTTGCAAGACAAATGTTGCATCTATACATATTGTTATTATGACACTCTGATTTTGACAAACATACGCAAAGTCCGAGTTTGAGTGATCTTCACGCATCACTTAAACCTTCTCTTTCTTTTTTGAGAAAATTCCAAAAGTAACCCACTTTTTTATATTGCATTTATATTGTTGCAAACATCCTGATTCAGATGCCTTTTTGCACCATCATTGTTCACCTCACAAGTAATAACTCCGGAATCTCCTGCCACAGAGGAGCACCATCTGGAGTGAGACGAGCCGAGACTCGAACCTCGATCTCTTATTCCACAAATTTTCTCCAATGTGCCTATATTGCATTTATATTAAAGTAAACCAAAACAAAATACTCCCTCAATCTCAAAATATAAGGGTTTTTTTTTTTTTTTTTTTTTTTTTTTNTTTTTTTTTTTTTTTTTTCCAAAGTCTTTTCTTTCCCACTTTGACTTAATTATTTTTTTTCGTGTTATATAATACTTGAAGAAAAATATACTATTGAAAATGCACTTAAAACACAAGTTCATTTATATATTTTGCATCAAGTATTATATATAATATGAAAAAAATAATTAAAGTCAAATTTGGTGTAAAAAGACTTTGAAAAAGTCAAAATGGACTTATATTTTGGGATGAAAGGAGTACCAAAATGTTGTATGCGATTTCACAGTTGACACATGCAGTGGCGAACCTAGGTTAAAACCTAAGGTGGTTCCTTTACTTAGGCAAGATTAGAAAACAAAAACGCGGCTACAATTCAACCGGTTTACGGGTCGGATTCTATCATGTCCTGTTAAGTACGACACAAGTAATTACAACATAAAAAATCTACATATCGTACAACATTTAAAACATGAAACCTTTAGAGCAGTGGGAACAGTCGTGCCGTTCTTTGGCACCACCCAACAACACCATCATACCTCCCACTCTTACAAAAGTTAAACAAATATATGTATTGTATAATCTTTTTAACAAGAATAATTCATTATCAACATGATAAGAGTAAGAAATGTAAGTTAAATCTTCAAATACTTTTATTATACGGTATTTCGTAACCCAAATGAAAAGGAAGCATGCTATCATCTGTCTAGAGTGTCAGAAAATAAAAAGTAGAAAGGCTATTAACCAAGTTAAAATTGCTACTTTCGAATAAAAGTAACATTGATATTAAAATTGCTATAATGTCTGATTTCCGGCTTGTTTTCTATTTATTTTAGTTTTTTTTAGACTATCGGTAATGGAACAACAAAAAAACAACCAAAACATCGCCACATCAGCTTTCTCTCTTCTTAGACACCACCCATACAACACCTGGACCAAACTCATGTAGTAAGGAGACCACAAACACAACAAAAAACATACCTCACAAAATTAAATTAAATAAAAAAACATACACACAATCTTTCAATTCATTTGGTCTGTTCATGGACCAAACGAATTTGGTGTCTTGGGGTGGGGGTGGGGGG